>KZ652338.1:172441-183441 GCA_001010745.2 Gerris buenoi
TGTAAAGTTAATTAAAAGCGTGTAATAAAAAGAAAGAAAACTAAGAATGAGCCAACCTGTAGAACATGCAGAACAATGGCTGCCTGAGCCATGTTGTTCTCGTCTAGTGTAACGAAGATTCTGGTTACATACATGACGCAGCTTCTCAACACACAACATAAGATAAACTAAGTCAACAGAGATATTATTTGTTTTTTAGAAAAAAAACCTCACTATAACACGCGTTTTGTAAAACTAGAAATATCTAACTACGACTAAAATTGCATTTTTCACCCTTTTTTTATTTTTATTTTTTTTAAAGTAATCATAAACAAATCCGGACTTAAAATTTAAGTAAAATTTCAATTAATAAGTTGTAGAATATATTGCAGACATGATGTTAACCGCGGAATGAAGTCTGACTGACTGAAGTTAAACTTGAAGGGGTCAGTCCCACGGGGAAGGAACTCGGAACAATGTCAGGATGTTCCCAGATTCCCAGGCCGCTGTAAATTAATATACCGAGCAGCTTCGTATCCCATAAAAATATTACCAACCCAGATGTCAAGATACTCCTGTAATTATCTCTCCAGCGGTACTCGGCAGCAGTTAGCTTTGTTAGTTCGTGGATTGTGGATGTATTATTGGTTTATTAATAAAGAATGATCTAAAGCTATAACTGTAACACTTCTAATATACACACCGCGAGAACAGAACGGATGAGGTTTTGCATTGTTAAGTAATATAAATGTAAAATACATTTCTCTTGTTAGCTATTTTTAACAGAAATGCACTAGGCATATAATCCAATAATTATATATCAAGATCTTTACTGTATATTTTAAGCGAATCTAGCACAGCTATCGTTAAAAACAATGTTTAATATCTCATGATTTTATTACAACGTTTTTATTAACTTGTTTTCATGTTTGTTTGTTTGTCCGGTACAAATCTTGCGATCGAATTTTAACTAACATCCCGAGTAGATAGACATTTTAAACTTTCAGAACAGCTCAGAACACGATGACAATGCATTATTTTTAATACTTTTAGGGTCGGTTTCAGAAAGCAGGGTTTAACTAGTCCGCGACTAGCGTTAGTCGAGGACTAACTAACTCTGGGGTTAAATATTGGATTTCAGAGAGAAGGTTTAACTCAAGGATTAGCTTAGTCTCGGACTAAAGTTAGCCCGGGTTTATTTAACCTTTGTTTACAATTTATTTTTGTGTCAAACTATTATTCTCAATAAATGAATTAATCGATGTTGTTAATAAAATGTGTTCCTATTAAGTAAGATACGATAAGATCTATCATAAAACATACTTTTTATTTGTTTTAATCAATTCAGTGTTTGACTAAAGTCGTGGACTAGTTAACCCGTAGGTTAAATAAACGCGGGCTAACTTTAGTCCGAGACTAAGTTAATCCTTGTGTTAAACCTTATCTCAGTCAAATGGTAGTTTGAAGTGGAAAGTTCTGGTGTAATTGTTGTTAGTGGTTTACTTTATGTTTGTGGGGTGCTGAACACGAATCTGAAGTTATCCAACAAAATTTCCCACGGCAAATATGAGAAATCATCGAAAAACTACTTAAAAAATGATTTTTTATTGGTTTTCAGCTTATAACTTGCAAAGCAATCTATTAACGCAAAAAGTGGACTAGTAGTAAAATAAAAAGGAGAAAATAACCTACAATTTATGTCTATAACATTTATTTGTACGTCGTACGGTTTTCACGCAAACGGGAGTTGAAATATTGGGAAGGCTTGGAGAGTGCTGAAGTGTAAACAGTTTGTGGCCGGACTGCGCTGGCAGTCAGTTTTATGTTTTTCGGTGTGCTGAACAAGAATCTAAAGTTGTCCAACAAAAATTTTACTCGCAAATATGAGAAATCATCATAAAACCACTATCTTCTTTTATTTTTTTTAGTGGATTTCGCCTTATAACTTGCAAAGCAAGCTATTTACGAAAAAAAGTGGAGAAGTAGTAAAATAAAGAAGAGAAAAATACCTACAAATTATCTCTTTTCCATTTTTTGTAAGTCGAATGGTTTCTATGCAAAAGAGGGTTGAAATAACCGGGAAATCAATAATTTTTGAAAAATACCAACAACAATAATAGAACCTGTGTCTAAGAGCTCGCATTAGTACTTAAATACATATAAATTGTTCAGAATGTCGCTAAATATTATTTTAAGAATAAGGTTTGTTGCTATTTTTCAAAAAGTATTGATTTCCCGGTTATTTCAACCCTCTTTTGCATAGAAACCATTCGACTTTTTTAAATGGTAAATAGATAATTTGTAGGTATTTTTCTCTTCTTTATTTTACTACTTCTCCACTTTTTGCGTAAATAGCTTGCTTTGCAAGTTATAAGGCGAAATCCACAAAAAAAAAAAAAAAAAAAAAAAAGAAGATAGTGGTTTTATGATGATTTCTCATATTTGCGTGTAAAATTTTTGTTGGACAACTTCAGATTCGTGTTCAGCACCCCAAAAAACATAAAGTAAACCACTAACAACAATTACACCAGAACTTTCCACTTTGAGCTCTTTTTATGGATCATTTGACTGGACTATCTCTGAAACCCAATATTTAACCCCAGAGTTAGTAAGTCAAAACATTAAACAAATGGACAAATACATGGACCTTCTTCTTGATTTTTTCTTAGCGAACTCTGTAACAACTTCGGAAAAATACGTGGCTAACGCTTTTTTTACTGTTTTTCTGGGAATAATAATTATCATAAAAATAAAAAATTATCCGAAAATTTCCCCCCAGAAATTGCCACCTTGGGCAATTGCCCAGTCTACCCATTGGTAAATCGGGGCCTGATTATTGGATTTAATAAATTACAGTATAAAATGTATTACTGTACCCACAACATTCGTATCCACTGTCTCCTAATAGAATACCACCCATGTCTCTCGATTCAAAACGTGTATACATAAAATCTAGAATTTTTAAAAATTTCAGAGTCGTGGGTACTGCCTTTCCATCTTGCAACAATTTTTGAAAATTCTATGTTTGTACCACATGCTCCTTAGAAATTTATCGAAAAGTATCCTTTGCGATTTCTGTATTTTTCTTTATCTTCAGTAGATGGACATGCTAACCGAATATGAATTACATCTATGCAACTAAGTACATCAGGAAACCCATATTTACGATAAAAAAAAGGTCGTTTGGTTTTCATGGCGTATTCTCACTCGGGGAAAATTATATAATCGTTTTGATAATATTACTTATAGCTTCAGCTACTTTATGCACATCACGACATACACTTAACTCAGATACATAGCACAAATCTGCTGTCTCTTTATGAAAGGTTCCGCCGGCAAAAATCTCAAGGCTATTAAAACACCTGAGTTTGAAGTTGAACCGGCACCGGACTTCCGACCAGTGACTCCTTGTTAAGGGCAGGTGCTAATATTTTAATTAGTCCTCTTATGCATGTTTTAGAAAACCTATATCTGTCTTCAAATTCGTTATTTTTAAGTTAGATGAAAAGGTTAAAATTACTTAATAAATTTTTTCTTCTGTTTAATATGTCTTCATTGTCGTCTAAATTAAATCTAAATATTCAATATAATCCATTTTTAAAAATCAAATTATTTAGTTATTATTATTATTATGATTTTTGTTTTATTTTGTGATAAACTTAAAAAACGAAATAAAGAAAAAAAAATCACATAAATACCCTTCTTTTTTAATACTAGATACCGTACAAGAATATTCTATAGTAGTGAATTCTAAATTTATAGATAAAAACTAAAAAAAATTGTGTAAACCTAGGTTAATTAATTTTAAATAACGTGTATTTAATTTTCAAAAAAAGTTTTTAAATAATGCTGTATTAAATAAATTTATGATTCATTCTTTATTTAATCCAAAACTTAAACCTGCCCCCTACCAGGTTTAAGTTTTGGATTAAATTTAACACCTAACTCAGGATTTAGTCGAGAACTTTAGTCCTAGTTTAAATTTTAGTCTAGAACTAGCTTAAACCTCGTCTTTTAAACCCAAATATCTTAGTCCAGTGCTAAATATGGAGTTTAACCTCGCGTTAATCCTTGTCTCTGAAGCCGGTCTAGGTTAAGTGCTTAGTCCTAGATTAAAACAGATTTAAACCTCGTCTTAGAAATCGGATTAGCTTAGTCCAGGACTAAATCACTGATTTAGTCCTGGACTAGCGTTAAACCTCCTTTCTGAAACCGACCCTTAGTAATTTTTCAGCAGAATTTAATTCGGTTTCATCAAATTTGCTGTATGGAAAGTTAGTTCGGAAAAAATGCGCAAGTTATTTTATTTGTTTTGACGTATCCCATATTTTTACAATCTTCATTTTGACGGGTTCAAATTTGTGAGTTTTTATTAAAAAGGCAAACATTAAATGACAGTGAAAAAGGAAAAGTAAACAAAGAAATAGATTAGTTGATGTATGACAGGTTTGTTTACTCTTGTGTACTACAGTCTATAAGATTAGAGTTGGCACAATCAACAATCAACAGGTGGGAAAATTTTGAGGTAAACGATTTTATTGGTCCCCCATGTTGAATGCAACTTCAGAAAAAAAATGCTCAACTCTACCCATGTTCCACAAAAAAAAAAAAAATATAACATTGTAACACTAATTTTCACTTTTTATAACCCCAAAACTATCTCCACGTTTGTTGTTTCCCGCCTTCGATTGTGCCAACTTTAATCTTATAGACCGTAGGTATCGGTTTATTTTTTCTACAACTATATTTCTTTACTTGTACTAATCTTTCCTCTCTTGCCGTCCCCTACACAGGGCCATGTTGATGGCCACGGTTTAGATTCGGTGTTGGTGAGATTCCTTCTTTTATAGGTTTAAGATCAGCTTTCTAGACGATTGTCATTTATGTGTAGTAAATAAATTCGGAACTATTTATTCTCACTAACATTATATATAACAATAACAATTATATTATCAACATTACATATGACTCAAAAGAAAATTTAAAAACGTAGTATATAAAAAGTTATTTTTATCTTGTAATTATTTAGTTGTGAGTGTATGGCCGAATTACATCCTGAATGAATGCTTCAAATCAAAAAGTGGAGAATTCAGTTAAATAAGTCGCGGAGAGCTTCAAGTATTTACTTAAGTAAAATGCACAACCGGCAATAAATTCATTATAACAATTCTGGCTACAGATCCCTTTTTATTAATTTGTACGAATGGGGTTTTAAAACAGGTCAACAAGGATAATAAATGATTAACTAGTTCAAAACATCCTGGCTGTATTTCGACCTTCTCTTAGGTCAACTTCAAGCTTTTAACATAATTAAAGACAAGGTTTTACTACAGCTGAACAAGATTATTTCTTACATTTATAATAATATTAAATTTTCTTTTCCTCATACGGTTCTTGATTAAATACAGTAAACCATTCCATGTCACAATTAAAACCTCTCAATTTTGAATTTTCAAACATTCAATTTATCCCTGTTCAACTATTTTAAAACCACATTCGTTCAAATAGTCGAGGAGATAGCGTGCAAACAAGTGTCTGACTAACATCAAGCTAGAATTTTGTGTATAAGTAAATGTTTTGGTGCCTTTCAAGAATATGTGGTCGGCAAAGTTACTAAGTTCGTCACTAATAGCTTGGCGAAACGATTTGAAAAAAAAAAAAAAAAAAAAAAAAAAAAAAAAAAAAAAAAANAGTTATGACGTCACAAATTACAAAAATGAATTTTTAGAACGCAGATAAGGTACACAACCAAAGTTGGCTTCAATGTTATCAGTGACCCTCCTTCTATATTAGTATTATTCTATGAATATTTATGATATTCATTTTGACAGGTTTCAAATTTATTATTGAATATTTAAAAACGTATTATATAACAAGTTCTTTTTATCTAGCAATTGTTAGATCTGAGTGTAATGCCAAATTACATCCTGGATGAATGCTTCAAATCAAATCGTAGAGAATTCAGTTAAATAAGTCGCCGGAGAGGTAAAAGGGTCGGCCGACACCAAGAGCTTCAAGTAATTTATGTAAGTAAAATGTACAACTGGCAATAAATTCATTTTAACAATATTCTGGCTACAGTGATCCCTTTTTATTAATTTGTACGAATGTGGTTTTAAAACAGGTCAACAGGGATAATAAAGGATTAACTAGTTCAATACATCCTGACTGTATTTCGAACTTCTCTTATGTCATCTTCAAGCGTTTAACATAATTGAAGATAAGGTTTTACTATTCCGTCATACAGCTGAATAAGGTTCAGCAGTTTCTCTTCCTCATACGGTTCTTGATTAAATACAACACACAATTCTATGGAAAAATTAACACGAATTCATGACTGTTTGACTCTTTAAAAAATTAAGCGCAGAAACAAGTATTTCATTTGTCATTCAATGAAAGCACGACCGATTAGCACTCAAAATATCAAAAGCAAACCACTCTACATTCCGTACACAGTCATTAGATTGTTACTCCCCTCTGTTTTTTTATGAGGGGAGTGACAATCTAAAGAAGTGCCTACAATTATTTCTAAGCTGCCAAACATGAGAGAGAATATAATAATAAAAAATAATATTTTTTTTAAAAAATAGAACTCTATAAAAATAAAATTATTGTAAAATATCAGCTTAATGATTCACGCGCTTCTTTGATTCCGAAAATACATAAAAATCATTTTAAAAAAAAAATCTTTCTCTGATTAACCTTTTTAGACGACGCTATGTTTTTGCTAAAATGAAACAATAGAAATGTAACTTACCTAAACATGGAATCATTTCATTTTAGGAAATGTTTGCGTCACAACTAATTCTATTTCTAGGAATAGGCAGCCGTTTCCACGATAAAAACTTTTCTGAGATAACTTTGAGCGCATCTGTTGCATGTATGAATATATAAATATGAATTAAGACACATTGTGAATAATAGTTATTTATACACCTAGGGAGTAAAGTAAGCCATTATTACCTGAGCGAAAAAGTTGATTCTTGAGGCGAAGCCGAAGGAATCATGTCNTACAGGCGAGTTTTCACAGACTACATGGCCACACAGATCTATCTTTATATCAATTATATTATATCCTGAATAGCTGTGCTTTTAACCAATGGCTACTCCTAACGACGTTATAAACAAACTATAGATAAGGCAATTATCAGTGAGACAAATGCTTTGCAAAATCCCTCAGAATCGAACAGTTTAAAATTACTTAATTATATTTTAATTTCTAAGAGTGAAGAGCTTTCTTCACTAAAAGCAATTTTCAGCAGCAAATGACCTATTTACTGGTCTGTTAGTTCGATTTTCTTCGGTTTTGATTTAAAAAGAGTTGTTTATATACCTTCTGAGTGTGGCAATACCGAAATCATGCGAAATCAAGATTCCAAAATATTTATTTCGTAAATTTGTTCAAAGAAATACATTTTGAGGTATTAAGAGATTTACAGACTAATTTGATCATAAAAGGTTTCCCATATATAAATTATATTTTTTTTTTAGTTAAAAAAAAAAAAAAAAAAAAAAAAAAACCGTTGGACGGCGGCCATGTCAATGTGATGTTAATCAAACACTTTTTTGCACGTAAATTAAATTTGATGTTGTGTCGACATTTTTTTAAGACAAAACAAAATGCTAAATTACACGGTGAAATGTGATTAGTATTGGTAACGATAAATAAGTGAGTTGATCGAAACTGAATTAGAGTTTAAAGTTTCAAAACTAAATTTGAATTATAGAAAGTCTCTATTATCCGAGCTAACATAGACTGAGCACGGCTCGCAAACAAACCGAAAACACGGATAATTCATGACTGTTTGACTCTTTAAAAAAATAAATCAGAACCAAGTATCATTCCTAGACCATACTGAACATTTTCGATACCGTTTAATTTGTCATTTAATGAAAGCACGACCGATTAGCACTCAAAGTAACAAAAAAACAAATCACTCAGAAAAACTTGGTGCGTAGGCTTCCGCGGGTAGACTCGTAATAAACAGCTTAGTTTTCCGGTGGAATCCGGTGACAACAAGGAGACGAAGTCCTTGGTTTCGCTTCCACTGCTGGAAGCATCTTCAGGGGTGTGATGCATCGTGGTGTTGACTCGAAGCAGAGAGAAAGGTGTTTCGATGCACCACACCCCTGAAGATGCTTCCAGCAGTGGAAGCGAAACCAAGGACTTCAACCCCATCGTGACGCGGATTCCACCGGAAAACCTGTTTATCACTCAGTAAAATTTGATAAAGTGTGTGCTTTCTACACACACAAAGGCTTCTAAGGAAATGTAATACATTTTAATAAACAAAAGGAAATCTTGCATGCATTTAATACGGGCTTATTTATAAGGTTGGAATCTGTGTAACTGTATCACATTGAAAAACTAAAACCTGCGTTTAAATTTCGTTAAAAATGTTTCCATGAGCTAAACCTTTTAAATAATTTATTAATAGCACGAAACAAATCCCTTTTTTTGCATTATTATCGTTCAGTTATTATGTTTAATCCAATGTATGGGATGAAAAAGGGAGTAACAGTGTAAAGAAGAACATTTCGTACATCTTCTTTAAAATGTTACTCCCCTCTGTTGTTTTATAAGGGGAGTAACAATCTAAAGAAGTGCCTACAATTATTTCTAAGCTTCCAAATATGAGAGAGAATAATATAATAATAAATAATATTTTTTTTAAAAAATAGAACTCTATAAAAATAAAATTATTGTAAAATATCAGCTTAATGATTCACGCGCTTCTTTGATTCCGAAAATACATAAAAATCATTTTAAAAAAAAAATCTTTCTCTGATTAACCTTTTTAGACGACGCTATGTTTTTGCTAAAATGAAACAATAGAAATGTAACTTACCTAAACATGGAATCATTTCATTTTAGGAAATGTTTGCGTCACAACTAATTCTATTTCTAGGAATAGGCAGCCGTTTCCACGATAAAAACTTTTCTGAGATAACTTTGAGCGCATCTGTTGCATGTATGAATATATAAATATGAATTAAGACACATTGTGAATAATAGTTATTTATACACCTAGGGAGTAAAGTAAGCCATTATTACCTGAGCGAAAAAGTTGATTCTTGAGGCGAAGCCGAAGGAATCATGTCTCTAAATCCCGAGGCGAAGCCGAGGGAATAACGCTAATTAGCTCCCGATGCGAAGCCAAGGGAGATAATTATCGCGAAGGGAATAATGGCACTTTACTCACGAGGTACATACAATATTTTATCTCCTGTAGGATGTAAATACATATTTCGTTCATTGCACAGTTTTTATTTATTATTTTAGTAAATAACAATAATTATTAACACTTTTAATAGCAGATAAAAGAGATTCAGTATAAAAACAAATAAGAATTGGAATTAAACTCAAATAGAAGGTTACTTCGATGCAGGTTAGAAACAAGGATAAACATGGTCGTAAAAGCAGTGACGCCAACCTGATTTCAACATCTTTATTAACCATTCATTTTCTACTATTTATAAAATAATTAAGTTGCAATCTTTACTTTTTCGCCCTACTTTACTTTTTTGCCCTACTTTTTACTTTTTCTCCCTACTTTTTGATTCAGGGATGAAAAGACCTGCTTTAGTCCCTCTAAACTAATTCAAAATCATAACTTTTTTACCCTACTGGAGATAAAGTATTTTGTTAAACTCCAAATAACACACAATACTAGCACATATAACCTCGAAACATAAACAATCTCTATAACCTCTCAATTACAGTGTCTTTATCTATTTTTACTTACTAAATAATTGAAATAATAATAATAATAATAATTGATTGTGCGTGAAGTCTTACGTAAAAAGGGTTTCGTTGGGAACATGAAACTATAAGGGGAGGGGGTTGCTTTTTTTTTTTTTTTTTTTTTTTTTTTAATTAAACACTTTCCACGAGGGTTGTATATTTTTATATTTTTGTAATCTACTCTTCAATGCCTTTCATTTAATACCCAACTCATTTTTTTTTTTTTTGCGTGACGTGAACTAGGCATTCGCTATCTTGGATTTTTGCTGCAGATAATTTTGAGTTCGCAATATTTTTCCAGTATGCGTGTCAAAACAATCTTTTATACTGGAAAGTATCATGTTTTTAATTTTCTTTTGATTGAAAAGTTATTAGAACCGTACAGAGTGATAGATAGAAAGACACATGAACGAAACTATAAGGGTTTCTTTTTTTTTGGTTTTACCAACGAAACCCTAAACAAAAACTGCTCAGATGATGTTAGTTTACGAGAGCTTATTCGATATCTAAACTGCTATGAAATAAATTATTAGGATATTTTGTGTTGCTAAAAGAAATTCTGACGCAATTCTCAAAAAGATAATATTAAGTACTAAGATGAAGACTTGAAAGTCATTTTAGTAGCTTATTTATGTGACAAGATTTGTTAATGGGAGTCGAACTAAACATTTCTCTAATAAAAAATAATCTTCGCAAGTTTGAAAGTTAGACTTTTCATTGGAACACAAAAATTTAACGAACGCAGTGACATTTGAAACAAGTCGAAGAGAAAGAAACGAACATTATGAACAAGGTGCTAAAGGTTTAATTATCACGCAAGCTGTGGGACGAGTTGATTTTCAAGTTATCAGTTGGCTCGCGATGTGTTCATATCATCTCGGGCTAAAGTAAAAGTCTATATTTCACGATACGATGTGAAAGTTCGGACTCAATCTAAAAGAAAGATGAAAACTGACAAAAGAACTGCGAGTTCTCATGGTATACCGGTATCGCAGCATCTGGCTCAAGTAGGCTAATAACATACAACACAACAATAACACATCACCCTCTAATAATTCCCGCCTAATTTTACAAACACCAAATTACCCGCAATTTCACCTCCGATGATGAAAAAGCCAACTGGTATTTTCTATTTATGTTTATATACTTGAATAGACGACTTTTTCTTAATAATCAGTTTCATTTCCGATCATTAGAGTTCATTTGAGAAGTGAAAGAGGCGTCACACAATCACAGATATCATTTTAGTAACAAAGTGTTATTTGTAGGTCACCCC
>KZ652338.1:196372-214511 GCA_001010745.2 Gerris buenoi
GACTTCTGTATATTTTTCCTGTGTTTGGGTCAAAAAGTTGCACCAGTGTTTCAAATTTCAGCACTTTCGCTTAATCGGTTCGGGCCCTATGAACCAAAGAGTGACGGACGGACGGACACATCACCCTCGGCATAAGGGTTTTGAGAAGTATCTACAAAACCCTAAAAAATAATAATAAAAAAAGTATTTAACAACTTATATAAATTGATATTGACAAAGAACAGCGGTAACTTCGAGATATGTTACAACAGATCAATGTGATGATTTAGAATCGCTGTCAGATTTAAGTAAGATGGGAAAGATAAACAATAGGGACGCAGCAGCGGCTTTAATAACGACGTGCATTCCCACAAACAATTTTCCATCTTAATAATGCCATAATAGGATTTTCTTTTGTCAAATAAAAATTTATATTCTGAATAAACATAAAAAATAAAATCTCTCCTCGCAATTTTAATATATGTGGGAGGTTTAGCAAATCTGAAAGTTGGCAACACTGAAGACTTGATAAAAGTTCAGACAGGAAACATGAAAAAAAAAAAAATCCTTGGCCAAGAAACAGCCGTAGTACTTGCTGCAAAACAGACTCGAGAAATTGTTTTTTTCAAATACTTCACAAAGTTGCAATGATTTTTAGAATTTAAGAAAAAGTAAAGAAGTTTACTATAAGTTAAGAAGTTTGTGGAAGTGTGAAGTTGATCAGCAAGTTAAGTCGATGAATCATCAAGTTATCGGAGCCAGATCGCGTCCGACTGTCGCACGCAGTCCGCAGCGACAATTTAATACCTCGGCCGTCACTTACTTTTATTTTTCTACAAGATTTCAATCTTTTTTAAATCATAAGTTTTAAAAAGTTTCTTTATGTGAACTTAAAATTTAAGTTAGTATTCGTTGAATTTTTAATTACACAATCTTGGGTATTTTAGAAGTCATATAGTAATTCAAAAGATACGATCGTCATATTTCTCTTTTTTTTCCCCCGTATGTAATTTTTATAAGATTTCTATCGAATCCCAATGAATTAAGAAAAGAACTTTAGTGTTATCGATTAACAATAGAATTCTTATATTCGTCTTGAAAATACCTTTTATACATTTTTTTAAAATAAATAAATAAAATGTAAGGATATTGGAATTTTTATTTTTGCTTTTGATTCGTAATATTTATAAATACCATGAGTTTGTGGATCAGTTCAAGGCAATGGCAAGGATATATTAAAGGTCATTATGTACACATTCACATTTAAATTTAAAAAAAAAATTAAACAAGAAAATTTAAATTGATTTTTTTTTTAAATAATAATTAATGCGAGACAAGTTATTGTTTTTTAATACTGCATAATAAATACCGTATACTATTTATAACTACTGGTTTTTAAAAGTAAGAATTTGTACTTAATGTAGCACTCTAAAAAAAGAATAAACATTTGCTTATTACAAAGTAAAATAAGATAAGATAGATAAAAAATAAAAACACGTTAATATTTGCAATAATATATTTAATAAATGTAAATAATAAAAAACTTGTCGGTATCTACTTTGTCGATATGAAAATTAATTTCCGCTTCCAACCAGTTGTCTGCATAAATGACATTCTTGTAAATTTCTCGTTAGTGTTGGAATAACATAGCTAAGCTACATGTTTGCATGTATAGCTGTTGAGTCAACTAAAAGAAATAGACTGTCAATTGGTGTGGCACATAGCTTCCTCGCATCCAATCCTCGTACTTTATTGTATTTATTCTTTTACAAGCCATTATGGTCTACAGTCTATAAGATTAGAGTTGGCACAATCGAAGGCGGGAAACAACATACGTGGAGGTAGTTTTGGGGTTATAAAAAGGGAAACTCGGTGTTGCCATGTTATAATTTTTTGTGGAACAGGGGTAGAGTAGAGCATTATTTTTCTGAAGTTACATTCAACATGGGGGACCAATAAAATCGTTTCCCTCAAAATTTTCCCGCCTTTTGATTGTGCCAACTCTAATCTTATAGACTGTAATATCAACTATTGTTTTTTTATAAAAATTTAACTAATAATGATTAAAAAATTACTTAAGAAGACTTATCTTAAATTGCTTTGTTCTAGATTCTAGAATGCTGAAACTTTGGGGAATGGTTGGACGCATGCCAGAGAGGTTTTTGAGTTAGTAAAACTATGTTCCGATGAACAGTTTAGGAAACAAGGCTGCTCCGGGTACTTACCTAGTATTTTAATATAAAATAAAGATTGTATCTATAACTTTGAATTGTTCCAGACATTATTTTAAGAGTTATATCACAGTAACTGTATAAACAAATATTTTCGTGAGTATTTAATACATGGAACAAATTTTAATTGTTTACTTATAGTTTAAAGTTGATGTTTATTTAACGAAACTTATTCAAATAAGTATTTCCTTTGTGTCGATTTGAATATGGAAATAGATATTGCCTCAATACTTCTTTTTTTAAATAAAATAATTGTAAAAATCTTAAAGAATAAAAGAAAAAAACCACAATACAAAGTATTGTGACCAACGTTATTTAAGTAAGAAGTTGCGAACAAGAAAAAAGAAAAAGAAGGTATACATATAGAAATAGAGAAAACAAAAAATATCCCTACATTATGTTGTTACTTAAGATTTAATTCTAATGCTAAATACGTTTCAAGCAGTAGCAGAGTCTTCTTATAATCACGTACTGAAGAACAAAGAAAACACGACGAAGTCCTGCTGTGTTTCTATTCACAATAGATCTCCTTATTTTTCCTTTAAAAACCTAACCGAGCACGACGTAGTGGCGCCCCAATAAGGTTGACTGAAAAAATAAAACCAAGAGGTGAATAGCGAAACGACCTAAATTCGACCTGAATACGGAGNTTGCTAGTTGGCTACTGAGCGAGTGGGCATTTCGTTGTGGGACGACAACTAGCGCACTCGCCGACTCGCCGGCTTCTTACTCGCCGGCTTGTAGCTTGTAAACTCGCCCCGTGTACTTGAGGCTTAAGCTCGGAAGCAAAATCAATAGATATATAAAAATCTCAATTTACTTATCATAGAAAAGATTTTCCTTATCTCAGTTTATTAACGTCACAGTTTTTCCACTAAAGCACCTTTTTGTGGCCCCTAAAGAGATAATGTACGGTACCGAGGGGGAAAAGTCATTATAAAACTGATAAATATTTTATGATTTTTTTAAAAAAAAAAAAGGAGAACAAGTATATAAATATAAAAGAAATCAATGATCTCATGTATATTTTTAAAGCTGGGCACTTAACAACCAGTCACGAAGTGAATGACTAAATCCTGACTCTCAACTCATCAGGTAAATTCTATCTGGGTGAAATCAACCGAGCGGGTCTGTAATCTTACCAGATAAACATCTAGAAGATGCTTTAATCTTCCCTCTAGTGTATCTCACAACGCTCTAACTACTTTAGATAAAAAGGAAAAAGTGTTTTTTGTTTTCATTGAACAAAAAAAATGAAGAGATCTACAAGGACGAGATCATAATGCGAAGACCGTCAAATAAATATGTAGCAGCAATGAAACAATACTAGGAATCAAATTCTTAAAAGAGAGGAGCAATAACTTTAGTAATAAACTAACTTAACATTGTACTTTGATAAATTATAAAATTATAGAGTATCTTGATATATGTATTCATTTATTATACCATGCACAGAATAATAGGAGCCGAGAAAGGGGATTTATTACAAACATAATGATCTGACCAACATGAGCCATATAATCATGAAATTACTGAATTCTATTAAGGCTATAAATTCATTACCTTATCAAAACTATTTTTTTTTCGGGCGAGATTGATTATAAAAAATAATGTAAACTACAAATAAAACTTATACTGTTAAGCCTCGTGTTAGGACAAAACCCACATTCGCCAATAGGATTCGCAAACATTTGCAACGTTTTGCAAACATTCGCATAAACAATTGTTCGAAATTGTTTGTCCTTGTTCCCTTTTTACTACGTTTTTATTAGCTTGCTTTCTTGTTTGTTTGCTTGTTTGTTTGTCCGGTACAAATCTTGCAATCGATTTCTAACTAACTTCACGAGTAGCTAGACATTTGAAACTTTTAGAGTAGCTTCAGAACACGATGACAATGCATTCTTTTAATACTTTTATCCGTCTTTCAGTATAATTTAATTCGTTTTCAGCAAATTGTGCTGCATGGAAAGTTAGTTCGGAAAAAATCCGCAAGTTATTTTATATTTAATTTGTTTTGGTATGTCCCATATTTACAATCTTCATTTTGACAGGTTTAAAATTTATGATTTATGAAAGAAAATTTTTAAAACGTAGTACATAAAAAATTCTTTTTACCTTATTATCTTACCAATTATTATCCTTTTTGGTTTTCCTCAATATTGATAATTTTTGAGAATTTGTAAAAACAGAAATACAGAAGAAAATATAGATTGAGGATGGAGGATGAATTAATGATTTGTGAAAAATCACTGGATTGCTTTTATAAAGAATAATATTATTAAGTCGGTGGACATGCGGGCCACAATTATTCTGTAGTTAGGAGGCTCGGGGCCGGCAGGTAGGAGGTTTAGGTGGCAATTCTTCCTTATTTAGTAATCAGGTATTGGTAATTACAAGCTTCTGTTACCTTGGGAAGTTCGGGAGCAATTTAAACTCGTGCTTCGAACCTTTATCCCATCTAACTGGTGCTTCTAATAGTTACGCATTTACATCAACTCATTTTTAGTTATAATTATTTTTAAATTAGTTATTACATAGTTAACCTTCCTCGGCTTTTTAAGTCGAAACACAAACTGTTTGCGAACTCTCAAAGGATTATGCTAAAAACAAGATCACACCGAAGGCTTAAAATCCACGTATCTGTTTAGACTCTAAACGGATACGTCGATTAACCATCTAAACTTTAGATGTATCGACCTTACCCGAAGCATCGTCCAACGCCAAGACGCAATTTGAAGAGCGCGCGGTCCAAGTTTGGTCAGGATGGGGCTTCAAGTTGAAGTAAACAGACAAATATCAAAAGAAATAACACAAACTGTCTCTCCACGTGAAGTAAAATCTTTATTAGCAAAGCATCGGTGCCTATATTGTGGAAGGAAGAAGATGGAGTCTCACGTCGATCTCCGACATGAAATGACTCACCTCTCGCCAAAAATGTTTTTATTCTTGTAACTCTTTTTCCTTCCGCAATAGGCACCGATGATGGCCTTTTGAAGGCTGAAAGCTGCTTTGCTAATAAAGATTTTCCTTCACGTGGAGAGACAGTTTGTGTTATTTCTTTAAGATGACCTCCATAGACGCTCCCATATCCAAGACAAATATCAATTAAGAGTTCGTATAAAATATTTTCAAAGTTTTCAAGGTCGTTACAAATTATCGGCTAAAGAATAAGGAAGATGACGCAATGGAAAGATGATAACGTGGTTTATTTATGCTAATAAGTGTAGGGTCAAAACAGGGTAAGAAAAGTGAAGACGACTATAGTCGTCTTGATTTCACAACTGACTGTATTTCGTCTTGAGTGGGACATCTTCAGGCCTGGAAGCAGAGGATTTTTTTTTTTTTAATTAATAAAAAAAAAATAACATCACTAACATTTAACACAAAGTGCAAATATACACCAATTTTAAGTGAAGGCGCTTAATAAATAGTTATTAATGTAACTAGGCAGCAAAATGGAATTTTTCTGACAAATGATTAAAGTTAGCCTCCAAGCCGAAGGCGAGGTCCGAGGCGAAGCCGAGGCAGGCAATATATTAATGAGGCAGAAATGTTTCCTTTGCTGCCTTGTTGCATACAATATTTTTCCTACTAGCCGCAGAAAAATGTTTCCTATGCTATTATGTATACTTTTACTTCATTCTATTTAATAAATATAATATATCATATGTATTTATATACCTTCTTTTTATAAATTTGTAATATTTTTAAGATAAATTGTTAAAATAATTTAGGTTAAAGATTGAATAAAACAATAGGTTGTTTGTTTATTTTTTTGAAGCGGGGAATGTGGGCGTGGCTTAGCCTGGAAAAATCCTCAGCAAAACACGATTTTGCCACCTAGGCAGCAAAATCGCATTTTGCTGCGTATTGCAAAGTTTTCTTGACACCTCAGAGAAATGATATTTTCATGCCTAAAAACAGTTGAATAATGCTAATTTTGCTGCCGCTAGTAGGAAAAATGTATTTTTTTTTATAAGTAATCTGAGAATTATTATCAGCTTAATTTTTACTAGCCGTTATGCCCGTGACAACGGGCAGAATAAAATATGGTCAAAAATCATATTAAAATATTTAAATAGGTATTTACTGTTTAAATAGTAAGTTTTATGCTCGTAGCTTCAGTGCAAGGTGGTGGCTCAGTGGTAGAGTACCCGCCTCATGTGATGAAAGTCACTGGTTCAATCCCAGCTTATGGCACATCAATTTTTAATGTTATAAATCATTTAGAGGTGAGTCGTCGCCCGTCGCCCGTTGTCGGGACACTACTCGATTATATAAAAGATTATTAGCATCTTTACTAACAGGGGACCTCAATATAAACAAAAGTGGTTTATTTATATGTTTATACGTTATTAAAGTATTAGTTATCTTAATGCAACGGTAATGGTTTCAAAATGGTAACTTATCGCCTTCCAGTTCCTCTACGAGGATTTTACATTAAAACATAACAATTAACCTACTTGCACCGGTACTGCTGTTCTAAAGATTTTCTAGTAGCTAGTTAAATCAGCTGATTAATTCAATACGAGTATTTGTTGTGCATCGGTGAGGATGCACGCTACCGCTGCCATCAGATGCTTCAGTGCACAATCAATGGAAAGTTCCTTCCTATTTATAACGAAACCAAACACACTCGCGCTACTACAACAAACTAGTTAGTCTTACGATTTACATAGCTAACATACTGAACCATGATTAGGTTTGTTTCCTTCAGGGTTCCGTTGGTTTAGCTACATGAACTATGCGTCGAAAAGTAAAAATTAAAGAATTGTAATCAATAATCAGGTAGTACAGAACGGAAATAAATTTCGAAACGTCTACGATTAATAGTCTTATTTGGTTTAGGAACTACTAATTCTTTCGAGGACCTTATAAGGTTATAAGAATAAAAATTAAGAACTATTTAATAGAAATACCGATCAACGGATTTTACCCACACTCTAAAATTGACATTTCTAAGGAGATAACACATTGTTGCAAAGTCCAGTTGATTATATCATCGGTACAAACAGTTATAAAGTTACCACTCACGAATAAAAGGTAAGACAAGTGAGTACGAACAAACAGATTCTAGANGAGAGGGGGTTTTGCTGTTGCCATATGGCAACGCTAGGTTATTAAGGGTTTTAAGGCAAGTGAGTACGAACAGATAGATTCTAGACTAGAAAATAGTCAAAGCGAGATCACATCTGAACATTTTAATTCCCTTAAAGCCCCTAGTGGAATATTAGTATTGCGTTCTTTAATTTCAAAACGAAACTGTACAGTTTATGTATAGAAACTTAATGATATCTTATGCTAAAAGTTTACCATTACGACCTAAAAATTTCATGAAAATCGGACGTGTAGAAAAAAAAATTAACGCACAAAAAAAATTAACGCACCACCTTTATATTCCTGTTTTAACTATCTCTAATTTATACTGATGATTAATAAGTCATTAATCATCATCATTCATCACCTCATATTTAATCATCATCGTTAATGATGCAATGTTATTTGCCATTGATTAATTGAGAGCTCTCACGTATACAAACATTAATACAGTTGTTTGTATGTGTCAACATGAATACAACTCCAAATTTAACTATGGAGGAAGCGATTAAACCCGTAGTGATGGGTTAAGAAAGGCTTTTCTCAAAAGGTATGGTTGTCGACTAGGAGTGCATCTCACTACAATCAGTCGAGATTTTCGGTGGTTCCAGGAGTGTGGATATGATCCACAGAGGCGAAATTGGTCCACCTGAGATGAAAACTATAGAAAAAAGATCCTAATTCAACGGCTTTTTGTGTAAGCATACAAATATAAAAGTGGTACGTTAATTTTGACGGGAAGTTTATACAGACACCCAGCTGGAGGGAAATATCGACTTGTTCTGAGAAGGGATTTGCTCGACATAGTAATGGTATTACAGCAAGTTAAGACGCAACTTGATACCACAGAGCTTTGTGCTGACTTATGGAACGCACAACGCACCACAACTTCACCTTATATCCCCTCACTCGATCCTCTGGTTTCTTCTTGAAATCGATACTTAATGTTAAACCGTGGTCAATGACATTAACAAACAAAAACATTTTCAATTCCTCCTCAGCTTACGTACTATTGAGCAGAGTAACGCAATCTTATTCGTATCGTTTAGAGTTTGCTTGGGATTACCTATTACATAAAACTCCAGTGACTCGTCTACCCAACTTTACCCTACCCAATGATACAACGATGTAATACTCACAACTTACGAACTTAATACTTATCAATATAAAGACATACAGTAGAATCCCGATATATCGTATCTTCAAGGGGTCGAAGAAAAAATACGATATATCGAGTAGTTCACTAAATCGGGATTATGAAATATTGATGGTATAAAAAGAAAAATTAATGTAATAATTAAGACTTGTATTTATTTTGCACATAAAAATACACTGTGTATGATCATAAAAAAATTAAATATGTACTTGGTTTAAAATAAATTATAATTTGTTTTTTTGAATTAAACCATTTGTTCGGGTGTTATCCATAGCATTTTATCCGAGTAGAAGAGAAGGAGGTAAACAATGAAATCTTGGAAAAGGGTCCCCTCCTTTCATATACGTTTAACCGCGATTTTTCTCAGAATTATAAAAGTTATTCCTTCATCTAGAATCTAGGCTGTCCAGGAATTACATTTGGTTTGGACACAATCACCCTCTCCCCCCTGAGTCTTTGTTTAATGCCGTTCAAACGTCACGCGAGAGTTCTAATTTTTTCTCCGAAGAATGTTCCCTCCAATAGGTTCCTTTGCAATTCGGAATTAATAAAAAAAAAAAAACTTAATTAATACATCCTTTAATTGTAGTGAAGTGTGAACTATTGTTATTTTTTTCTGGGTAGAGTAAAACAACAGATATAGCCAGTAAATAAGCAAAATCTTGGAAATTTCCCCCTCTTTTCATACGTTTTATCGGGATTATTCTCCGAATTATACGAGTTATAAGACGTTTATGTTCACCTCGAAACGGAAAAAAATACGTTATACTGAGGGGACCGAAATACATTGGTTTTATACCAATTATCGGGATTTCTTCAAGGGACTGGCGATAATATACGATTTATCGGGATATATGATATAACGGGATATGAAATACCGGGATTCTACTGTATTTGATTTCTCTAACACAAAAGCTTAGGTTTTCAAGTACATTATCTACTACAGGTAATCTCTAACTTATTAAATTAATTTGGGATTATGTTTCATTAAGGAGACTTAATTTCAACTCGACTTAGTTTGAAATAGAATTCATCGTTTGCTCTGATGACACTCATCGATCCACACCACACTGTGTTCAGTCATCATGTCTCACGCACAGAATGTTGTCATTCCCATTCCTCAGTCCGACTCCGTCCGATACCTTGGCCCTTTCCTTGACCGACGATTAACATGGAAACTATACACAAAAATAAAACGTACTGACCTGACACGACGATAAAGTTACTGCTCAGCCTTCTTGGTCGTAGGTCTAAGATTTCTCTTAACAACAAGCTCCGTATTTATAATGTAGTTCTAAAACCAGCTTGGACCTACGGTCTAGAAGTGTGGGGCAGCACCAAGCCTTCCAATTCCCGTCGTCTCCAAATCCTGCAGTCAAAAATCCTTAATAACCAATGCTCCTTTTTATGTTTCTAACCTAACTCTCCATGAAGATTTAAATGTGCCCTTTGTCCGCAATTTATCCCGATATGGAAAATTCCATGAATCCATATCCCACCATCCTAATCCTCTTGTACAACTCCTGTCTTCTCAATTTATCCCAAGCAACCCACCAAGACGTTTGAAGAGGAGATGGCCTAGAGATCTCTTTTCTTAAGATATTGCTTTTCCATATATTATGTTAAACTTTTATAATAATTAATTTCAATCCACTTCATCATTATTTTATCATTATTAATTATTATGTATTATAATTATTTTACAATATTCACTGCCAAGGAAGTGTAGTTACCGGACTACATCTTCTTCATGTCTTTCCCGCCACATAACCAATGTATTATCCATATCACTTATTACAATAAAAAATTGTAGTTGGGTTATTCAATAAAAAAATGTTGTCAGCGGCTTATAAAACATCATTTTTGTCTCCAATTTCGATCTGATGATTAATCCCGCAAATAAACGTGAGGCCATAGACCACATATGAAACACATTTTAAATAAACCGATGATCTTCGTCTCCTATTTCGGTCTCCTGTTTAATCAGAAATTGACTTACGGCCACATATGGAATTAAACACATTTCAAATAAATCAATTAATGATCTCTGTGATTATAGATCTTTTAAATCAGTAATCTACTGGTCTTATACGAACATTATAATAATCACTTATTGCTACAACATAACTATTTGTGACGTTATCATCATATTCTTATCATATCACTTAGTTACAACAGACAAGCAATAAGCAACAGGTAACACCAATATTAGTGTCGGAAGCATGACACTTGTTACGTATAACACATCGGTGAAATAATTACTCATTATTAACTACAATTGTGATCGTGGTTATTAATATTAAGAATAATTAACGCTCAGCTATTAGACTAACTAAATAATGCCATGGAGGACTCGCACAAGATTATACCGTTTTACTCAAATAAACTCTGCGGTACTTCTCTAGATTGTTACTCCCCTGTGTTTTTTTTTAGAATATAAATTACTTTGATTAAATAACTATTAAGACAAAGGGATTTCAAGAGCAATACACTTTGAGGCAAAGGAATATCGCTCTTCTGTTTTTATAAGGGGAGTAACAGTCTAAAGAAAATCATGCTGTACACCTTCTTTAGATTGATACACCTCTGTCTTTTTTTTTAAGGGGAGTAACAATCTAAAGAAGTGCCAACTCAGCTATCATATGCATGTCTTTGGAAACGACGAGAGCTGGTAAGCGCTAATATTTTAATCGAGTGACTTAATGCAACTCTATCATTATCAGTTTACAAATTATTAACTTTAATAATTAAGAATCAATAAATCTTGACATAAAAAGCAATTTCATCCTTTATTACAGTGTAAGATTGTAAAAAAATTATTTTGATGATTGAACTTGAGAATTATTGGCGGTTTCAGATACCTAAAGGTCTTTTATAAGACATTTTAGCAGTGGGATGATAGATATTTATCACTAATCGGTATCTACAAATTCATATCCGATGTAATATCATTTTATACAATTTCAAAAAACTCTTCTTCTACCTCATTACCAAACAGTCATTTATGTACCTTAACAAAGCAATTAATTAAACTATGAATTCCACAGCACACAGAAAAATGAAAAGAGGAAGCTAGTTATAGAGACGTTTATAATTATACAGGAGTGAAGGAGAATTGGTTGGAATGAAAGTCCGAGAATGTTTTTCTTTAAATATTTATTAACATCAAAGCTTTCGCTCAGGGAGCCTGAGCTTCTTCAGTGATCTACAAAAATATATAAGAATATAAAAGATATTGAAACTAATAAAAGAAAAATAAAAATAAATTGAAAATTATATAAAAAATAATATATATAACTTAATAAAACTAATATAGAAAATCTTACCGAAAATTGAAAAACAGAACATATAACATTAACAGGATGAAAAATTAACAGGATAACTGGTCATTATAAAAAAATATGGCGACTTTTTTTGAAAAATTTTAACAAAAATGTAAAAATAATGTAAATTAGAAAATTTAAAATTACACACATAATGTTTTGAAGGTGAATGAGTAAAGTATGGAAAAACAGTTAGGATATATAGGTAAGGAAAGTGGAGGGGATTTACTGGGGTTTTACTTTCGGAAGGTTGAGGAACTATCGGAAAGATTAGGTAGTGGTAGGATTAAAATTTAAAGGATCAAAGGGAACAAAAACGGTTAAAAACAACGAGATGGAAAAACACTTCTAAGTAGCCAAAAAATGTTGGACTATTTATTTTTATTTATACAGGAAATAACATTAGCATAAATATTACTTAATTTATTGGTATCTTGTTTTAAGTTTATATTATTCGTATTAGATTTTATATACAGCATTTCAAGTGTAAGTCGTTTTTGGTGGTGTTTTTCAGTGTGTAAATTCCAACCAATTCTCCGTCACTCCAAGTTGTAACTATAACTATATTGTAACTACAAGTCCACAAAATACCTCTTCGTTTATAATTATATTTCTAAGAACAAAACTAGCAGATAATAATAAAATAATAACTTTAAATGCCACACGCACAATGCACAATATACGCAAATTTAAACTATATTTTATGGGTTATAAACATCAAGTCAATTTATAACCCTAAAGTTGAAATCTAAAAAATAAACGAATAAAAGTCAAGTCCGCTTTGTAGCTCTTTCCTAACGTATAAACAAACGGTTTTATATCAGCAGTAAAAAATAAATGACTATGCAATCATGTTTCTACTGTAAGTATACTAGAAACAGTATAAAGTAAATATTTGAATAAACCAACCGACAAAAAATCATGAGAATTTATTATCGGTTCAGCGTGATTAACAGTGGGAGACAATATTTGAACTCTGAATCACAGCACGTTTTCATAATAAATAACACGACTGTTTTATATATAGGTACTGTAATTGTTAATTTAACTCTCTTAACATTTACACAGATAATATAAACAAGTGTTAAATCACTCGAAATAACAAATACGGAAGATATTAGTTGGTTCATATTGCGCGAAATTACTTCACTGCTAAAAATGAATTACCTAACTGATAAGCTGAACAAATTATTAATAAAAAATATTTTTCTCGGATTGCTTAAAATTAAATTTACAAAAACAAATGCAACTGTGTGTAATGGTCGAAATACAGTATAATGTATCTGCAACAACATACACGTACAATACATAATGTACATACAATATAATATATTGTGTGGCACGTGGCTTCGTCGCCTTCTATAACGCACTTACATCATGTTATGCTAATACAAACTTTAATTATTTTATCTACAACTTGCATTGTAAGTGGACTTTACATTGCTAATAACAGGGCGGGAAGTGTTACTTCCCTCCCTTGGGAGTAAAAAAACAATCATACCAACTTAAAAGGTAATTTTTTAAGTATTATGTTGGTAGAAAAGTTTTTCCGCTGTTTATAGCTTTCAATTTTTCAGGAAGGTTACTTTAGGTTATCATACAAAGTCTTTAAATTAAAAACAAACTATTGAAAGTGTTTGTTGTAAAACGTGTATATTTAGTATAAAAATTGTTATTTTAATAAATGAAGTAACTAAATATCAGTTTAAGGTGTTTAAATTTCTTAATAGCTAAAACTAATAGCTATTACCCATGGTGCACTAGTCGTAGATAAAATTTAATACGCAACATGGATCGAAGTATTTCTACTCTCGGGATTATCTCTCTCGGGAGCTAAAACTACAGTTATCTCCCTCGGCCATAAGGCCTTGGGAGCTAATGAAGTTTTCTCCTTCGGCGGTGCCTCAGGAGAAAACATACTTCTCTCCCTTGTTGCGTAAATAACTATTCCTCCTTGTATTTTATATCTATCAAATTGTTTTGAAATTTAAAGAGCGCACGTGGTTCAAATTCAATATGGGACCATCTGTGGGCTAAGTTGACACACATCCGAATTTATTATAAATCTGATCAGAACTTTTACAGATAAAGCTGCAAATAAATGTAAGTTTGTGCGTGTGTGGAACAAAACATATAGAAAATTAATTAGACAATAATGAGACATACAAACACTACTACAAAAGTATGTGATATATATATATACATATATATATATATGTTCCGCATTAATTATCAGGTTATTTTATACAAATAGGCTTTTCTTTTTAGGTCAATTTAATTAAGGTATCGATAGTGAGCTGATGTTGTTAACGTTAATAAACAAAAACCAACTGACAAAGACAATATATCATCGCAAAGAATTTAAATTTAACAGAAAAAACTCAAGGTTAAATAATAGTTACATATTTGATGCAACTGTAATTAAATGTTATTTCGGCTGGATAATTGAAGTCGATATTATTTGTACGATGCTTATAGACACATTTTGTAGCTCATCAAGGACTTTATATTTCAACTAACACGCAATCAATACCTGTCAGATATTACTGCTACCTGTTAAAAATTACATTTTTCTCTTAATCAACTTTATTTCGGCTTAATGGCATAAAAAAGGTCAGGAAACTAACGAAAATAATTTCCTGTAATATTCGGCTTACAAGAGTTAAAAACAACTATTCCGCTTCAGACCTACTAAATATAAAACTATATAATATAGATATATATAATGTGTGGGTGTCTGTGTGTTTGTATGTATGTATGTATGTATGTATGTATGTATGTATGTATGTATGTATGTATGTATGTATATATGTATGTATGTATGTATGTATGTATGTATGTATGTATGTATGTATGTATGTATGTATGTATGTATGTATGTATGTATGTATGTATGTATGTATGTATGTATGTATGTATGTATGTATGTATGTATGTATGTATGTATGTATGTATGTATGTATGTATGTATGTATGTATGTATGTATGTATGTATGTATGTATGTATGTATGTATGTATGTATGTATGTATGTATGTATGTATGTATGTATGTATGTATGTATGTATGTATGTATGTATGTATGTATGTATGTATGTATGTATGTATGTATGTATGTATGTATGTATGTATGTATGTATGTATGTATGTATGTATGTATGTATGTATGTATGTATGTATGTATGTATGTATGTATGTATGTATGTATGTATGTATGTATGTATGTATGTATGTATGTATGTATGTATGTATGTATGTATGTATGTATGTATGTATGTATGTATGTATGTATGTATGTATGTATGTATGTATGTATGTATGTATGTATGTATGTATGTATGTATGTATGTATGTATGTATGTATGTATGTATGTATGTATGTATGTATGTATGTATGTATGTATGTATGTATGTATGTATGTATGTATGTATGTATGTATGTATGTATGTATGTATGTATGTATGTATGTATGTATGTATGTATGTATGTATGTATGTATGTATGTATGTATGTATGTATGTATGTATGTATGTATGTATGTATGTATGTATGTATGTATGTATGTATGTATGTATGTATGTATGTATGTATGTATGTATGTATGTATGTATGTATGTATGTATGTATGTATGTATGTATGTATGTATGTATGTATGTATGTATGTATGTATGTATGTATGTATGTATGTATGTATGTATGTATGTATGTATGTATGTATGTATGTATGTATGTATGTATGTATGTATGTATGTATGTATGTATGTATGTATGTATGTATGTATGTATGTATGTATGTATGTATGTATGTATGTATGTATGTATGTATGTATGTATGTATGTATGTATGTATGTATGTATGTATGTATGTATGTATGTATGTATGTATGTATGTATGTATGTATGTATGTATGTATGTATGTATGTATGTATGTATGTATGTATGTATGTATGTATGTATGTATGTATGTATGTATGTATGTATGTATGTATGTATGTATGTATGTATGTATGTATGTATGTATGTATGTATGTATGTATGTATGTATGTATGTATGTATGTATGTATGTATGTATGTATGTATGTATGTATGTATGTATGTATGTATGTATGTATGTATGTATGTATGTATGTATGTATGTATGTATGTATGTATGTATGTATGTATGTATGTATGTATGTATGTATGTATGTATGTATGTATGTATGTATGTATGTATGTATGTATGTATGTATGTATGTATGTATGTATGTATGTATGTATGTATGTATGTATGTATGTATGTATGTATGTATGTATGTATGTATGTATGTATGTATGTATGTATGTATGTATGTATGTATGTATNTATATATATATAATCACTTAAAAAAAATCAATCAATTCGTGACGTAAAAATTATTTTGAGTTCCTTAATACTTTATTGATTTTTTTATTATTTATCAAGGTTGAATGTTTTTTTCTAGGAAATACTGTGTATATTTACTCGCTAGAATATTATTTTTTATGACGAGTTAAAATGCTAATTATAATAACTTTCAATTTATTTCAATAAGCGTAGCATGATGTCATATGATCGAAGCATATGCTCGTATATATACAGTACACTACACATTACAACTATTCGTGAAATATAACCATGTTATACTTAAATATGTTAAATGCATAACATGTTACATGCATAGATACCCTACACTTGCATTCATTAGTTCGATTGGATGGTAACCAAAATGTTTATTGATTCGAATAAATTAAATAAATATAAATCGTAAAACTTAAAATTTTACAATTAATAATCGTTACAAAATACCTAATATCGATATAAATAATAGAGAGTTTAATAAGATGTAAAAAAAATTAACGTTATACGTCTTTCAAATGTCAAACTTATTGCGCATGCGTACATATAAAATTGTCGTACTGTGAAAAGACGTGATAATTTTATCTGTCACTGTTATCGTATCACTTTTTTACTTTTTTTTTTTTTTCTGAAGTTGCATTCAACATGGGGACCAATAAAATCGTTTCCCTCAAAATTTTCCCGCCTTTTAATTGTGCCAACTCTAATCTTATAGACTGTNCAGAAAGAGGACACATCATTAAGGTAAACCCTCCACCCCAACTAGACTTTGATAAACCCGAATCTTGGGATGCTTGGGTAGCTAGGTGGGAACGATATAGAAGAATAAGTGGATTACAAAAGAAAGGAGAGGGTGAGCAAGTAGACATGTTACTTTATTGTTTAGGTGAGCAGGCGGAAGATATATTTAGAATGTTTGAAATTTCAGAAGATATTGACAATTTTTACGACGTTGTAGTTAATAAATTTCAAAACTATTTTTCTCCACGAATCAATATAATATACGAAAGAGCGAAATTTAATCGGAGAATTCAGGCCGTAGATGAAACTGTCGATGCATTCGTGACTGATTTAGATAAAATGTCTAGATATTGTAATTTTAAAAATTTGAGAGATGAACTAATTAGACATAGAATTGTTGTAGGGTTGAAAGATTCTAAACAAAGTGAGAACTTCTTTTAGATCCTGAATCCTGCACTCAGTGCCGGATTTCCCACTAGGCACTATAGAATATAACTTAAACTCAATTATGAAAACATACGACATTTTGTTATGACGTTAAAATAAAAGTATAACGACAATCAAAAATTCGTCTTATTTAAACTCTCTAATAAACGTTAAGCTCTTTAATATTATAGCGCAATATAACAGAATTGAGTGACACGTCCAATATTATATTAATTGTACAACTAGATACAAATCACAATTATAAATGAGATCCCTACAACAAATAAACCTCTAAAAAGAAATAATAATAATAATGTTTATAGAATAGAAACGTTTGCACATTTCTTATTGTCGGTCATCTTCTATTGAACTCTACCTCTGATTTGAATATCAAAATATTTTTATTATTTAACTCTAATATTAAAACTCCACTTATGCACCACTAAACTAAAATGGATTTAGTGCTAGATGTGAAGTTCTAGTGCTCTTGTAAGGCTAGTGCATAGGAAATTAAAAATAATTAAATATTGAGGTATGAACGTGTTACAGGTAAAAAAGTCCGAGTCAACTTAAACAAACTTTCTCATATACGAGTTCATAATTACTTACAGTCTATAAGATTAGAGTTGGCACAATCAAAAGGCGGGAAAATTTTGAGGGAAACGATTTTATTGGTCCCCCATGTTGAATGCAACTTCAGAAAAAAATGCTCTACTCTACCCCTGTTCCATGAAAAAAATATAACATGGCAACACCGATTTTCCCTTTTTATAACCCCAAAACTACCTCCACTTTTGTTGTTTCCCGCCTTCGATTGTGCCAACTC
>KZ652339.1:23383-35420 GCA_001010745.2 Gerris buenoi
AAAAAAAAAATAGTATTAACATTTATGGATATTTTTTATTGACTCCTTCAGCACAATTTTCTTCATTTTTTTACGAAGGAAAAAATCTCCCCTTGAATAAAACTAATTACTTTAAGGAAATATAGAGAGAAAAGAGGTAGCAAAGAAGAAGCCCACTTCAATTAAAAAGTCAGATTGACTTACTCAAGAATGAAACGACTTGTGAATTGGATCCAAAAGCACCAGGGAAAATCCTATGGGAAAGAGAAGGAGAAAAAAATCAAATTAATTAAAAAATTGTTTAAGATATTCAAAAAAAGTAAATTTATTCGAAGTTCAAAGGTGTCTCCATTTGCAAAAGCTTAGAAGAGAATTCTCTCCTTTTTTAGAAACAGAATTGAAAGAATTTGAAGTCCCCCTATACTTAATTAACTATCCAAGAATAAATCTTTTTAACTGTAGATGACAGAAAAGATGATAAATATTCGAATAAAACAAAAAGACTAATAATAAAGGTACATAAAAGATAATTAATATTTACTTAATAAGTAGATGTTATTAATATTTACTTAATAAGTAGATGTTAATGAGAATACTAGAGTAAAACAAAAACGTTGCTGTAGGATAATTTATAATTTTATAATTAATAAGCAAGATGTTGTAAGCCACTTATTTCATCGTTGTATATGGTACTAAAATTTAAAATAATTTTGAAATAATGTTTAATTTTCCTTGCATCAATATTTAAGTATAGTGGTATTTATTACACAACACTACTTTATCTATATAATATAGTAAATTACTAATTAAATACATACGTGCGTAAAAAGTTAAATATAAGACGATTTGATTTGTTAAAATAGAGAAAATAATTCAACCCGTCTTACCCGCCGATGGTATAGCAGTTCAGAAAAGACTAGAATGTAAGAATAGAAATAAAACTAACATTAAAATTAAAATAAAAAAATCGGAACAATAAATTAACTTCGATTAACAATAAACATCATTTATATAATCGAGTAGTGTCCCGAAGTCAGTGACGGCTCTCCTCAAAATGATTTGTTTTTGCTAAGCTAAGGCAACCACATTTATTCCAATAAAAATAATTTTTTTTTTTTTTATTTGTTGGTCTTTAAATAGATATAATAACTTATCTAAATAGATATCTAAATTAATCTACTTAATTTTAAGTAAATGGCTTTAATGGCTCGTATGTTATATTGTGGGTAATGGGAATATAACCTAAAATATTACACAGGATGAAATGAGACAGCAAAAAATTATAAATTATAATTGAGAAATAATACTAAATTATATAATAACAGAAGAATAACTCTTTCATTGTTAAAATAATTACAAATAGTTGCTTAAATATTATTAAAAGTCCCAAAGATATCAGTTAAAAGATAAATAAGGTGGGTAACATTAACTTAAAAAAAGAGAAAAAATAGAATACTTGAGCGAAGATACCATATTAAAATGAGTTTTGAAACCAAAACTAGAACTGTATATAGGTATCAAAGATTCTCAAGTATGACTATATATACATAGTTTGTTTATAAATCTTTGTCAAGGAAACCACATTAATTCCAGTAAAAATAAAAGATTTTTTTTTTAATTTATAGGTCTTCGAATAAATATCACAACTAATCTTAATATAGGCAGACAATTTTATTAAAAATAAACATAATTATACTTGAAATTATTAACATATGGATATGTAAATATTTAATTATATACTTATGTACTTAAATTCAGATTTTAAACATGATCTTAAAGATTTTAAAGATGATCTTTATTCTCTCATGTAGACTCGATGAGTGTTTGAGTGTTACGAGAGACTTCGACTCTGCTGATGATGGCGTTTAGCCGAAACCGGTCCAGTGATCTCCAGATCAAGCAAGTATCGACGGTAGGGATATCCTTATTCGATATACATATATATAATTGCTCTCTGCTTTAGGATAGAATCTACTTTAAAATTTAAGGTAATCACATTTAATTTATATATAATAATTAAAGAGAGAAAAATATTTTTTTTTTTACAGGAATGAATTTAAATTAAATGAAATTTTCCGCGAGAGGAAGAAAATTTAGTTTTGATAAAAGAGAAAAAAATATAATAATTATATANATCCGAAATTAAATAAGAATCAGTTAATTATGAAATTATTGTATATAAGCCTTATTGAATTTTAAGTTATTGAAAGGTGATAACTATTAATTGGAATAAGAGGATAGGCATTTGAGGGGTGGGGTTCGTTAAAAATTCCTTTTGGTTAGCGTCCAAAAGCTCTTACTCCACCTTTCCCCCTAAAAGATTCCTAAACTTGCCTTTAAGAATTTAATTATTTTTTGTGTAGAACATCCTTTACCTTAATTATACTTATTGGTTGTATTAGAACTACATTTAATCTCTTTAATAATAAATTATATTTACTAACTAGTTAATTATGTACTCGAAATATACTGAACTGTTATACGTATTTTAGTGTTGTGCATGCATTTATAGTTCAAATAATTTTAATTAAACTTTGTATAGTGTCTAAAATATTTAAAACATTTAATCATATAATATCTAATAAATAACAAAAAACTGTGAAAGAACGATTCAAGTTATTTTAAGGGTGATGCATGTCATTCAATTGACAAAAGAGATCAATGCAGACTATACCTATCGACACGACATGGATAGATAATATTAATTATGTAACGTATGCCTTCTGAATAGTGAAAATATGGAAATTGATCATGTCATGTAGAATCAACGAAAAAAAAATCACACTTATACAACATGAAAGAAAAGGAATAAAGAATAATTAAAGAAAAAATATAATTGCAATTATCGATAATTTAGTATTATTTTTTCATTTCCTTTTAACGTAAAAGAAAAAAAAAAATAGTATATTAACATTTATGGATATTTTTTATTGACTCCTTCAGCACAATTTTCTTCATTTTTTTACGAAGGAAAAAATCTCCCCTTGAATAAAACTAATTACTTTAAGGAAATATAGAGAGAAAAGAGGTAGCAAAGAAGAAGCCCACTTCAATTAAAAAGTCAGATTGACTTACTCAAGAATGAAACGACTTGTGAATTGGATCCAAAAGCACCAGGGAAAATCCTATGGGAAAGAGAAGGAGAAAAAAATCAAATTAATTAAAAAATTGTTTAAGATATTCAAAAAAAGTAAATTTATTCGAAGTTCAAAGGTGTCTCCATTTGCAAAAGCTTAGAAGAGAATTCTCTCCTTTTTTAGAAACAGAATTGAAAGAATTTGAAGTCCCCCTATACTTAATTAACTATCCAAGAATAAATCTTTTTAACTGTAGATGACAGAAAAGATGATAAATATTCGAATAAAACAAAAAGACTAATAATAAAGGTACATAAAAGATAATTAATATTTACTTAATAAGTAGATGTTATTAATATTTACTTAATAAGTAGATGTTAATGAGAATACTAGAGTAAAACAAAAACGTTGCTGTAGGATAATTTATAATTTTATAATTAATAAGCAAGATGTTGTAAGCCACTTATTTCATCGTTGTATATGGTACTAAAATTTAAAATAATTTTGAAATAATGTTTAATTTTCCTTGCATCAATATTTAAGTATAGTGGTATTTATTACACAACACTACTTTATCTATATAATATNCCACATTATTACCTATAAACTAGCCCTGAAAAGTTACTTTTCGTCCCTCCTGGAGATAAAAGATAATAAAATTGAAACTTTTCCTCTTACAAAACTCTCTAAAACCGATAATAATAATTATAACTATAAAATAGTATACTATAGGTATAACCAAGTATAAAGAAATAACCTTATATCGAAGCATATCATTATTGAACAATGATCTAACGCTACTAAAACAGATGGTTTTTAACTTTATAACTATGTCCTGTGTATATCAAGTAAAGACTAATGTAAATAAGTGAAAAATCACTAAAAACCGGTCCAGCATGGCCTGTTTTCATGGCATTGAAAACAGTTTTGCCACCCTTTATTATTTTCTATGATCTGAAAACAACAAATTTAATTGACACAATTTTTTTACAAGCTTTTTATTATTTTATTTTATACTAATAACATTAAGAAACAACACTGCTTAAGTGCCTATATTAACATTTAACAATCCGAAATTAAATAAGAACCAGTTAATTATGAAATTATTGTATATAAGCCTTATTGAATTTTAAGTTATTGAAAGGTGATAACTATTAATTGGAATAACTTGGTTTTCCGATGATATCCTTGTCACGAAGGGTTTGAAGTCCGACATTTTACTTCCTCTACTGGAAGCATATTCAGGTGTGTGTTGTGTCGTGATATTAACTTGGAGAAACAACAAGAAACACTGAAAAAGCAACATGATATACTTCATAAAGAAATAGATAACATCTTCTGAAGAGAATCTTCTTCCTCGTGGGGGAAGCGAAGAGTTGGACTTCAAACTCTTGGATTTAACCTAAAAACCAAGTCATTCATCATGATACAAAACCCGGAAGCATACGCTCATAGTTTACTATTTTAGATTTCTGTACGAAGTACGAAAAGAAAATTTGTTGTCTTTTGGCATGTTTTAATTCATAAATTACTATAGCTAAGAATAAAAATATCGGCACACAGGTGCAGCTCGGATCTCGGCATTTGTTACAACTGTACACTTTTTGGAGATTTACAATTAATATTTCAAATATGGCGGCCAATATGGAAGGCGACTAAAAAAATGTCTAGTCACCATGATATGCTATACATCAATTCAAAGTTTTGAAGTGTATATATAATGAATATGCAACTATTAAAATTTTACACTTAATAATTGTATATTAATCGCACAGAAACCGGCAATTATCACCTCACGTACCTATGTGAAACACGCCTTACTTGTTTTAAAATAAATTCACGGATATATAACATTAATGATAAGAGGATACTATATTTTGAACTTCTATATTTCCTCAAGGACTGACGGGTCTATTATAATTATATAAACAAGACTACAGTAATAAAATATGGTTTTATTGGTAAAGATCGGACTGTACACATCAAATCTTAGAAAAATAGAATGCATTTATTAATTTAATTACTTATAAGTTGTTTATTTGTTTCTGTTTCTCACTTTGAACCTTACAAACATAAAATATTTGCTTTTGTATACGAGTATCTATTATCATTTTATTTTCCCAAATGCGTCAAAAGGAGAAGATATTTTTAGTGCATATAAAACTTATTACTTGGAGCTAATTACGGTAATTATTTCGCTTAAGTGAAACAAGCTATAGGTATTTTTCTAAATATAATAAAAACTAGGTTAAAAAAGATTCTAGTATTTCGCGTGTTTGCAAAGAGATCATACAAAAAACTCTCTTCCACAAACTTCTCTATTTAAAGTTTTTAAAACAGAGGCGAAAAAAAACAAGACCAAGTCGTGGCTTTTCCAAGTCCAAAGGTGTGAACTTTTTAATTTGAATTTATGTTAGGGTCCTCTTCACTTCGTGTTTTTCCGGCCTGAGGGAGTTTGTATATTTTAGTGTTTTTACTGTTTAGAAAGAGGTATACGTGTGTATAAATTCTTACTTTTGTATTTTAAACATTTTTCGCGAGTAAGCTTGCAGTGGTAACATTGGATAATATACATATGTATAGTAGAGAAGCCTGATGCACTAACAAACAAACCGGTATAAGAGCGAGAGGAAAAGAGATGGGGTAAAATCCACGTATATATTTAGAAAACGTATACACCGAAGCAAGGACGGTAATGCGACTAGGTTATTTTCACGCTGACACATATACATAGAAGTGCAGAAAACTTAAAAACAAGTCGTCTAAACTGGTAAAACACAGGAGGGTGACACACGCGTTGTACAGTGACGCTTTGCCAACCTGGGGAGAAGTAGAGGACTCGGCTAATGGCAATGTTTATATATCCATTAGGTTAACTCCCGCTCTGGGATTCACACAGTCTGTATACTTCTCTCTACCGAACATTTGTTTTCATTAAACAATGAAGGATACAAAAAAAAGTTGAAATAGAATAAAAAGCGGGAAAATGGAAAATGGCTCTAAAACTCTTCCTGTGATTCACTGCTGGCACCCTAGTAATTACTTGTTATTTTAATTCAGCTTTAATCTGTCCTGGATTTTCTTTTCTACTCTTCTTCATCAACCCCTCATTAATTATTCACATCATCTTTCATTTCTCAAGGTTAATCGGAACTTTTTTTCAGAGGAGTCATTTTTGTTTCGTGAAACATTTACTACAAGACCACCATCTTCTAAAAAACTAGAGTTCATACAGATTACATCAAATTAGTGGCTGTAGACTCTCCAGCCGAGGAGGAAAGCTATATCTCCAGCAGGCTACATAAAGTTTGCAGAATTAGAGTCAACTTTATTCGAACTCAACACGACTGTTTGTTTTATACTCTTATGACAAAACTGAGCTTCAGAGCACACTCACAGAATCCAAATTTACAATACTAACCAAAGATAAAAATACCATACACTAAAAAAAATATTACATTGCATTGAGATGGTTGATTGTAAAAAGATTACAGAGCAAGCAACTTGGTGCTAAAAGGACCCTGACTGCACCATTCACGGGTATAGAAAAAAAATAGTGTTTCCAGAGAAATTGTGACGAATCAATCAAAGGTATTAGGGCTTCCTTTGTATAGATATTAGATACAAATTATTGTAGTGGTGAATTATTAACACTTTCAGCGCCGATGACGCAGACATCTGCGTCATGACGAGGGTATACCCACGCGCAGCGTGACGCACCTGTTGCGTCATGGCTCTATTAAAAATCTATTTAAATAAATATTTAAGTGAAGATAACCTATCTGCAGTATTCTAAGAGCTCGCCAATATAAGATAAATTACCAAAATATTAATATATTTTTGTTAAAATTAAGATTATTTAACGGTGAATAAAATATTAAACAGATAACTGCAATTTTGCCTGTACTTAGTAGCAGCAAAGTGTTAAAGCCGAACAATGATCATTGTAATCTAATCAATAACTTAGTTTTCCGGTAAAATCCGCGTTACGAAGATGAAGTCTGACGTTTCTATTCCACTACTGGAAGCATATTAAGTATTTGGTACATCGTGAATGCCTCGAAGCAAACACAAGCTGTACTGAAGAGTGGAGAGTATAGAACGGCGTATTTGTACTGGTTTTCTAGAACCGTAGATTGTATCTGGGTTTCCCGAGGGTTCCTTTACTCGGGGTTAACATTTGTCGAGATGATGCAATCAGGCAGGTGCTGCCTTCGTTCGGTGTTTCCTGCCTTTGTCTGGTGGGTGATGTATAAAGTGTGGAAGTGACCGTCGTGCCACCACTTGCTATCTGCCTGGTGCAGGTGCTGACCAGAGGTTTCTAGATCGGAGAAAGAGTGAAACCATCCTCTCAGTTAAAGTTCTCCGGTTGTTTCTCAGATTCAATAGCCTCCCTTACCACCTTGCTGTGATACCTGCAGACAGATAGGAGTACCCGAATTTACTTAAACTTGGCCGGTTTTATCATAATGCTGAGCTATTGCTGACCTGTAATCGTTGTTTTTCACTGCTCTTAAGAGTTCTTGTAGGCATACATACATCACGATGAACCTCTAAAGATGCTTCCAGTAGTGGAAGCGAAATGTCTGACTTCAACCCCTTTGTAACGCGGATTTCATCGAAAAACCAAATTATTGATTACGAGTCAAACCATAATGGTTCAAACTTTTAGTTGTTAAAATTGTACGGGTGGCATTCATTTCTTGGATTTAACAAAAAAAAATAAAAAGTATAAAATAAAATAAATGAAATATATACTGAAAAACTAAACAGTCTAATTGGACAGTTATTATTTTATAAATCTTTGAAATAGAAGTATAATAAGCAGCCTTTTTATATTTTATATTTATGAAATTGAGTAGAAAATTGTTTTCCTTTGATAGAATTTAAAAATAGGAAATTAATTTAAATCTGTCCGTCAAGATCTTCACTAGAATTTTCCTTCGTTTTAATTAGGACACTTTATAGATTTTTTTTTTATTTTACATAGTTTTGGTTGGCATTTCAATTTATTTGTATAATATTTATTTTAAAAAAATGATGTAATAGATACATAAGTAAGGACGGCTAAAGATACAGCTAAAATCTATTAGGGGTTGAAATATGAAATACGGGGTTAAACATAGAAAGAAAAAAGCTACATCATGACCAGTACGTTAAGCTCCAAATTTAATAATCGATAGCTGTGCTTAATATCCGCAGCAGAGGTAGGTCATGTCACATTTTAAATGAAGACCTCCGTGTAAGAATTTATCTAGTCCAATTTGATGGTGAAAAGATTAAATATCCATAGTGAATGTTGACTATAAAATGAATAAGGTACCTTTCACACGGTGCGGGCCCGTGCCCGAACCCGCATCAAACTGTGAAAACAGCAGTAGAGATCAATGTCCAATAGGTAACAAGTGCGGACATTGGTCCCGCTACGTGTGAAAACCTAAATAGAAATCAATGTCCAGTAATGACTAGTGTGACATATAGCTATGGAGACGGAGGAGCATTTCGCCCGGACGCGGGTCCGGGTCCGCATCCGCGCCGTGTAAAAGGATCTGTGTTTTTCCTATGGTCATACTTAATGATGGCCCGCAGCCCGCGTCCGCTAAGTAAACTTCTGAAAGTGTCAAAAACCAAGGAACACACAAAACTCTGCTGCGTTCTAGTTTATAATTCTTTAAATATTGAATGAATTTCTACGACTGAATTAATATTGATAAAGTTTAAAGTTGTTTTCTGTCCAGGGTTGCCAGATTATGTTTATTTAATAACACCGGTATTGGCAGAGGTAGAAGTGTCATTCAAACGTCGTATAGAGTGCGTCAAGTTCATTTTCATTTGTGATTGATACAGCGCGTCACTAAGTTTGCAAACTGTAACAATTTAGGTTTTCCTAGTTTGGAACTTGATTCGAAATATGTGAAGTATTGAATCCTATACCTTCGAATATACTCCAAAAATATTAAATTTATTATATGCGTAAATCTGAGTCAGTAAAGTTTTTTCACGCTTCAAATATTTATTACCTTAAATTACAAAAGACCTAAATTGTATTAGATAATACGATTTCTTATTCTATTGAGATATTTTGGAACTTATACCCAAATATACTAAAACTTAAAGAGGAAAGTTAAATAATTTATTGTAAAAAAAAACACAATTATGTACTAATATTTAATTCATGCCGGTTTGGACCACTTTAGTGAGCCTTAAACTGATGAAACTGTTTATCATAAATGCAATGAACATGGCAACACCTATTAACATTCATTCATAGTTAATAAGAGTTTTAAATCATAATGTATAGAATGCACAATAAAAGAAAAAGAAAGCATCACAATATTTAAGAAAATATCGCCAAAAGTCGAATCTACAATCGAATTGTTAATAACTAGTTTATAAAATTAAATTTGTTTAAACTGCGTATAATTGAAAGTAAACATAATAACTAAGAGGCCTTATTGTAAATGGAATTTCTATAGTTAGAAGGGAGACTTATGCACCAAATAATATTTTTCTGCACATCTGNTCCTCTAAAATGATTAAGGTCTCGGTCAGCGCCTGTACTCTTCCTTCCTCTTCTTCTGTAACTAGAAGTGAGTCCAGCTTCTTGAAGGTGAGTGTCACAAATATTCTAGCACCTGTTCTTTGTTTCTTCAAAGCTTCGATATTGCTAGCCATATCCCTTTTTTCTTTTTTTCTATCTTCTTTTCTTCAATTTACTGCTGTCAGTCCTGTCAGTCCTGTTCAATTTACTGCTGTCAGTCCTGTCACGGTCGCCACTAATGAAAAGAACCGAATAGAAAAAAGCCGGAGAAAACTTTATGGGAAAAGAATTCCAAAGGGATTATATTTAGAAGTCTACAAAACATGTAATTTAATAGCAACAAAGAAAAATCTGTCACATTAAAAACAATCAGGTTTGACAGTAAAATATAAACAAAACAAAATAATAAATAATTACTCCAAATCCAACAATTACTTATATTTAATGTAAACATTATTCTTAAAATTTTTTCACACATTGGCTTTTTACTAAAAAAAAAACTAAAACATGAGTATCGCTGAAATTTTTTCTTGAACATTCAATACCCGTGTAGAGTATTGGGTACTGATGGAAAGAAACATGTGTACTAAATTTCTGCTAACCCTTTAACATTTTAATAGTTTTAGTCACACGAGTTAAGTTTAACTGAAAAAAAAAAAATATCGATAGCACATTCATGGTAAATTTGTTGATACCAGTTTGTAACTTTTCCCTTGTTGTTTTCTCAATATGGGAAAGACACCTGTTAACATCATGTCCGAAACCTTTATCAACATTACACCTGCAACCCACTTAAAACAATTTCTTAGATTCCAGCATCAGGATATTCCTAGAATTCTTCTGTTATTAAAGTTACATGTCATTATATATCTGAGCATTTTAATTACTATTGAATGACATTGGTAGCTCATTGCCAACAAAGTGGTTCCGTATTTGGTTTCCGACTCTAAGGCCCCTTTCACATGGCGCGGGCCCGGACCCGCATCTAACACGCGGGTGCGGGCCCGCAGTTTCTTTTCACACGGTGCGGGCGCGGGCCCGGACCTGCATCTAACTAGGTGTGAAAACAACAATGAAATCAACAAAAAGATCAATGACCGGTAGGTAACAAGTGCGGGTGCGGGTCCGCACCGTGTGAAAACCTACATAGAGATCAATGTCCAGTAATGACAAGTGCGGACGCGGGCCCGGACGTAGCTATGGGGACCCGGACGAGCATTTCGCCCGGACGCGGGTCCGGACCCGCATCCGCGCCGTGTGAAAGGATCTATGGTTTTACTAAGATCATACTTAATCCGGGCCGCGTCCGCATCTAGCTGCGGGCCAGACCCGCGCCGTGTGAAAGGGGCCTAACAACGGTATAAACGGTTTTCATTTTGCATCGCGGTATAAATGGGCAGCTACTTAATTTGCAACCGGATAATCATTCTGGACCATACGATTTTCACGGCTGATGATGAATGATAATGATATCTACTTCATTCACACATAGTCATAGTCTGCCTGTCCATCACGGATTATGTTTAATTTATAAGCATTTTAACTGGAATTAAATAAATGTACAATAAAAACAAAAGTTTAAAGTAATAATGTAAATTTGAGAGACCATGAGTCACCGAGGTATAGAAAGGGTTGAAAGGGTTATCATTAATATATATAGTAACAGAGGATGAAGTTTGCAATTTGTCGTGGGTAGGAACTAGTTCAGACTGAGGTAGCGGTAGAATTGTAAGTAAGCCTGATCTCTCTTGCATGTCCCTTAAGGCCTAAACCTCATGGGGACAACATATGGATGACCTATTCTTTCATGAAATCTTAATAACTCTCCACATATGAAGAGATAGTTTTTGTTGTCATCATTCCATGATAATAAGCAGTAAATAAGTAACAGTTTGAGGACGTACAATATTTATCTTGTTGGAACAACATCGCTAGTTTGGACAGCCCTCTTTCTAATCTAATATTTAAGGAATCAACACAGATTAGGATGTGACAAGTTGATGTTAGTTTGTTCTTTTGCCAGGTTAGTTATTCAAATATTGCTTCAAATCAAAGAAGTCACTTATCAAGTGACAAACTATCATCAACTTGATTTTTGGTCTACCTACCAATTCCGTAATCAGTATCATATCTATTTTTAACATAGATTTGTTTTTGTTTTTTCTTCTAATGCCTTTTTAGGGTTTTGTAGATACTTCTCAAAACCCTGTCTGTCCGTCGCTCTTTGGTTCATAGGGCCCGAACCGTTCAAGCGAAAGTGCTGAAATTTGGAACCCTGGTGCAACTTTTTGACCCAACCAGAGGAAAAATATACAGAAGTCCATAATTAGATTTGCGCATGCGCAATTCAAAAAAATGTGGTAAACTCAAAAATTTACATTTTTTTAAATTTTTGAGTGGGGTATCAAATGAAAGCTGCTGAAGAGTAGAACACAAATAT
>KZ652339.1:45401-64246 GCA_001010745.2 Gerris buenoi
AAAAAAAAAAAAAAAAAAAAAAAAAAAAAAAAAAAAAAAAAAAAAAAAAAAAACAAAACACGATTCCCTTAAAAACAATTGTGCTGAAATGAGTTAGTGAATTAGATATTATTCTTTTTCTAATAATAATAATTATGCTCTCCGAATAAATGAGGGAATTTTTGGAATCAGTTCAAATAATGTGACATTACAATGGGACAAATAAATGACAAGATACTTATAATTAGGTAAATATGTTATTATGAGGGGGCGGAAAATATCCATAACACTGAGTGCCAACAATTGATTACAATACTTCTACGCATCGTTTGCAGCAATCTATTATGGTGACAGATTATAAAATAATAGTCAGTTTTAAAAATGAGGTACATATTTTTAATAAAAATGTTACTGTGGTCAAATGATTTCATTGGTCTTTAGCTCAGTAAATAACATTTAATTTATGACCAATTATATTTTAGGTGTAACCTTTACTGTCAGATAGAACAAAAATGTATTCGGCTACACTTTTACTTAAATTTGTGTACAATTAATAATTCTTATAATATTACACCACGTTAGTTTCGCCCCAATCATAACAAAAATCACTTGCTTTCTTATAATCATTAGTTTCTGCAGTGTGCTACGCAAACACGTCTGATTCATTAACTGAGTACATTATCGTTATTAGCAATAGTTTTGTATGTTAAAAATATAAATGACTGATACGAAAATATGAAATTAAAAGTCTTTCTAATCTGTAAAAAGTCAAAGCCTTTTTACAGTTTAGAAAGACTTTTAATTGGCTATGCCTTTCAATGCATTCCAGTCCTAGATTTTAATAAATGAAAAATATAAATGAACTAAAAAGGGAAGGCGTCAGATATTTCGAATACTTATAAGAGGAAAAAAAACACCGTTTAAATATTTATAAGAAAATTAACGTTTGCGAATTTTCTTCTCATGCATTTAACCTGTGAAATATGAAAGTTTCAAAGCCAAAGATAGATTATTCATCTCTTAAAACCTTTTTTAGACACATAATTGCTTCTGTAAATATCAATAAAGGAGTGAATTCTGCCAGATCCGTCTTAAACATTTGTTTAATTTGTGCATAAGCTATCTTGAACTCTTTGCTGAAGTGAACGCCTCATTCAATATTTACATTGCTTTTAAGTTTTTCCTTTCTTTCTTTTGGTATACAAGTAAATAGAGATTTATATTCGAAGAGAGCGTACTTAAATAATTTTCGATGAGAAACTTTAAATCTTCTTTATAAAAAACTTATTTTTATTCTTTCTCTTTTATCCTGAGAGATTTTTATTTTCGGTAAATAGTGAGTTATACAAGTTACAACCAGCAACTCCCTAAACCCCTGAGGTCATAATTCAAACAAAAGAGCAGGAGCGCCTGTAAGAAAGCATTTCTTTCTGCTGGATAAATTTACGTTACTAATCTTAGCTGGATAAAGGTCACTTATTTTTCTTAAAATTATTGACACACACACCAAGCAATCAATATTGATAAATATCTATCACTTAAACTGTATCTGTATATAGATACTCTTCAAAGTGCTAATGCAATGTCGATCTGCATACAATCTTTGGTAGTATAGTTATATTATGTTAAATGATGATTGACATAATGTCAATCATAATGTATTGATTGGTTTTGTAATTCAAAATGATTCTTGAGTGTATATGACCTAGCTGTCTGACACCCTGATAAAACAATAAATAAATAAATATAAATGATTCTTGGTCTTGAGTTCAACTAGGATTGACACATTAATCATTGATGATGTTGGATAAGCAATGCATAGGGTTAACTATGCACTGAATTTCTCCAAATGGACTGCCAATTACTTCCGAGTTTTTATCCTTACCAACTTTAAAATGCATGTCTCCCATCACTATAGTAAATTGATCTTCCTCTAGAGAAAGTTATTCAGAGTTATAAAAGCTATCCGTGACTTCATCATCTGTTTCAGATTTTAGGTTTTACAAAACTCTGGCCCCCATTATTACTGCTAGAGTTGACAAACACCAAGAAGAAGAACTGACTATTGCTCTAACTGGTTTCCGGAAAAACATCTCTACTCCAGATACATGTCATAAAACTAGAAGTACAATAAAAGGAAAATTATATACAAAATATTGATAGATATATCTAGCTTAAAACATTAATTACCAAGAACAAGGATTGTGAGGAAGGGGAAATAAGAATGAGGATAGCTTTAGCCTGGCAAAGCTAAACTATAGGCACTTATACTTCGTTCCGATGTTCAAATGGTTCATTAGACTAGGTTATGGGATATGTGAGTACTACCTAAATTAATATATGACTTTGAAACGTGTGTCTTGACTCAAGAAGTTATCAGTAGGATGAGAGTCACCCATGAGGGAAAATGATGCATGCTCAAGATAACAAGGAAAGACAAGAAAACCAATGGGTGGATCTTCAAGAAAACCTGCATACAGGATGTGGCCAGGATGATAAGTAGAAGGAAATGGCACTGGATGGAACATATTGCTAGGATTCAGCATGAAAGGTGGACGAAGAAGATGATTTTGTGGTACCCAATGAATCTGTAAAGGAAACTTAAAAATATAATTACATTTCAATTTTTTATCAGACGAATATAAGTATAAATTAAATTAATGCATGTAAGAAGTTTGTATGTGTAAGAGTAGTCGTTTATAACTGTCATTAATATAAATTTAAATTTTTTACTGTTATTATGGTCATTGCCTTATATTATTGCGTGCTGTTAAGCCCGTTGCAACAGTTTTAACCGAGATAAAGTAAAATTAAGTAAATTAATTTAGATGTTTATTTAAATAAGTCTAACAAAGCACTTAGCAATATCAAATCATTTCGAGGTCAGTCGTCGACGTTGTCGGGACACTATTCGATTTTATAAATGATTTTGTGGTTATTAATATAAATGTAAATTAATCCCTAATCATAGTTATAGTGTAGTATTTTAGCCATTGTCAATATCAACTTGAATAATTACCTTAATATGTAAAATAGGGGGTGGGATACTAAGGAGTAGTATAATTAGTTGACTCGGCAAATGCTGTTTTGGTTTATCTATTATAATTGTAACAGATATAACTTTAATTAACTTTGTCAACATACCATAATAATAATTAACTTTTATAAACCAATTAATAAATAATTCTATGTTGTTTTGCAGGAAATATAACAAAAAATCTCTTGTATTTGTTAAAAAAGCATGGTACTATAACATTTTTTCAAATTTTTGTTCTAAAATTTATCAACATACATGTGGATATTAATTTATAAATATGCCAATACAAACTATTTTGTAAAACTAGTGACAAATTATTGTATTGCCGTCGAAAATACTTCAGTACAAGTTTCAGCTTTCTTTAGATGGTCAGGAAGTGGGTCAAATTAAGGTTACAAGTTACAAGATTGGGAGAAAAACGGAATTAAGTAAGAGCGCGTAATTAATCAATTAATGACTGATTATTGTTTTGCCATAGGAAATGTACATAATCAGTGAGCAAGTTTGGTGAAGTGGGTAAAATTAAGGTTACAAGTTATAGAGGGCAAATAAGGTTGAATGAGAGCGTATACAAAAGTATAATTTCAAACAAAGTTTTCTACTAATATCTACGGCTAAGCGAAACCTAGAAGTAACAATTAAAATGTTTAAGCACTACAGTTGCATTCTTGACATTCTCTAACCACCTCTTATACACTACGATAAAACAAAAAGCAAATTTGAATTAATTATGGAGAGTTTTATCAAATTATAATAGCCTATTAAAAGACAAATATACAAGGAGTAATAATTAAACTATTAATTTCACACTCCATTTCTACAATGACAATAAAATAATCCTTTTATTAAGCCTATTAAAGCAGTAGTTAATAGGTGATCCGAGCAATATTTTTAATTCTCTCGGCTGTTATGGGCTGGACTAATAATATAGTGAATTTTACTAAAATTATAGAATTGTTTTAGCACTTGTAGAACCAGCTGAAAAGGGAGAAATAATAAAAGAGATTGGCATAAAGTAAACATTAAACGCAAATTTGAACAGTGCATTGATAGTCCAGGAGATAGCGCGCAAAAAAATGTCTGACTAACATCAAGCTAGAATTTTGTATACAAGTCAATCTTTTAGCGCCTTTTAAGAATATGTGGTCGGCTAAGTTCGTCTGCGGGACATAGCTTGGCAGTAGGCGTTTGAAAAAAACAAACCGGCGGAGAGCGGCCATGTCTCACCAAGGATGGTGGACAATGTGATTTTCATGATCCTCTGTACAGAATTAGTTAGTAGACTGAAAATCAAGTTGATGTTACTTTATCCCTTGACAGGTGACAACGTTGATTTTTAGTATTATTTGAATAGCTAACCTATCAAGTGTGATAATAACATCGACTTGATTTTTGGTCTACTAACTAATTCTGTACTCAGGACCACGAAAATCATACTGTCCACCATAATTGGCGGGACATGGCCGCTCTCCGTCGGTTTTTTTTTTCAAATGCCTATTGCTGAGCTATGTCCCGCAGACGAACTTAGCCGACCACATATTCTTAAAAGGCGCTAAAAAATTGACTTGAATACAAATTTCTAGCTTGATGTTAGTCAGACATTTTTTTGCACGCTATCTCCTGGACTAAGAGAAAATTCTCTAAATTATAGCAAAACAATAGGAAGAAATCTTCATTTTGTTTTATTAGAAGTTAAATCAAGATTCCTTTGTTAAAGATGTGCTAATTAAAAGTGAATAAAGTCTTTATTAATCATCGAAAACGCGAGAAATGTACAAACGTTGTTTAATTAAATGAAACGAGTATTGTCTTTTTATTCGAAAGTTCAAATTACATTGTGCTTGATGTTTCCGGTAGCACGCTTTTGTCTTCATGTCAAGACGAAGGAAAATCGCAAATTGTTGATTCAAGGAGATAATTTCATATATAACATCCCGGCCTTATTTGAACCATCCGGCCCATCCGTAAAATTAATTCTCAAGATTGGTTCTAAACATTTCTACGCGTTCAATAAAGGGATATATAAGGCGAATGGTGTTAAAAGGGTGCTAACGTTACGGAATGATGAACAGGGTCAAAAAGCCAAAACGTTAACAATAGAAATTGATAAAGATAAACGCTCTTAGCTTTACTCTTGGTTCTACTAGCTCTTTGAGTAAGTTGACAATGTTTGTTAAAAGACGCCAAACAGGGGTTTTAAACTCGCGTTTATTCCGAAGCTTGTTTATATAGGAGCTTTGTAATCATTTTGTTCCACATTTCGATCAAACAAGGGTAAAAGACCGACGACTAACTGTCATAAACGATTGAGAGAGAGCCAGGTACCTCTAGAAATTTAATATAATAAAACATATTATACATATTTATTGACTATTTTAAAAAATGTTTGCCTTTCCGCTCAGCTAACAAAATAATATAATACCATCGTTTACCTTCTTGGAAGTTTTACAATAAAAATTATAATTTACATAAAAATGATTTTAGTTTAAAAATACACATGCACTTATATTTTATAATTATAATTATTTTAAAGTTAAACATTATGAAAATACATTACTGTAATCGTGTTTTTATTTGAGTTATACGAATTTATATTTAAATATAGTATATACTTTTACTCTTTTTTAATTAACTTATGACGCATATTTATTTGTTTTGATAATACTAAATGTTCCTGAATCAAGGAATAAAAAAAATTAAGTTGATGTGTAGAAGGATATAGTTTAATCCATTTAAACTCAAAATTTGGGGTCAATGTTCGTTAAACGTGAACAGTTCCCATGAAGATGCCGAATTTAATACGCGAAATTGCCAATTACACCAAAAAAATTACTATCCCAGAAAAATTCTATTTCCGACTTATTAAATAGCATGTATTTACGACTATAGGCCTCGCTGAAATAGGTAAAGGTGGTACCTATTTCGGATTTTTCAATGCCGTTCAATATTCGGAGGCGTTCAATGCCAAACGAGGTAACACTTAATATTAGTTTTTACTAATAATATAGTATATATAGTTTTTAATAAAATTATTAACTAAGACATTTTGTAATTTAATTTCTATATCATCATGTCTAAAGTTTTTTGAGATTTTTTTTTGAAAGATTTTGAACTATATAATTTATAAAGTAAGAAATTTTAAGAGAAGAATAAAACAAACTATTTTATATACTTCATTAGAAAAATGTTTAACAGAGAATATTGTTGAAAAGTTTCCTTTTTAAAGAAGTAGTTTATAATTTATTAAAAGTTTTTACTCTTGAAAAATAATTCCGCGTTTTGAATTAAGTTATGCGTCGAAAATAATGTTATATAATTTAGATTTTTGTTTGTCTAGAAAATAAAAATATTATAAGATGTTAAGAATAGAACGAGATGTTAAGATGTTGAATAACTAGCAGTTCTGTTAACAGTAGAGATTGCTTCCAAAAAAAAAATGTTTAAGAAAACATATAAGTCGATTTTTAAAACTTTGAGATCATCCATGCCAAATTTAAAGAAAAACAAAAAATATGACGTTTCTTAAAAAATAAACTATATACCTACATAAATTTTTAGGACATTAAGGGTTATCCATGCACAATTTGAAGTAACCCGAACAAAGCGTATAGTCATGACTGCGAAACAAACATATTTACTGACAAACAGACGAATTCTAAATGGGCGAGTGTCCAGTTAAAACAGAGACCTTGCTCAATCAAGTTAAATATTTTTATCTCCAGGCGGGAGAAGAAGTTAACTTAACGGCCTGGTTTTCAGAGTTTTAAGTGTTTTAACTGCCTAGCCGAGCCACAGAGAGTTATGGTAAATTCAGTGCTGCCAACTTGTTTCAAGTAAAAGTACTGCGTTTAAACGGATTTTACGAAGGTTTAAGTTGGCAACACTGTATATTACAAACATGAGCTGTTTTTAAATATGTTAAGTTTTGTTTTAAAACGCTCCGTGTTTTGAGTAAATGTTCCATTAATTGTGTTGTTTTTAGTTAAATTTATTAGTTCTTTTTTAAATTTGCTCGTTTTATTTAAAATACGTTAATTTATGTTGAGAATTGTTAATATTGTTAGTAACTATTTTTGCTTCCGAGCTTACCGAAGGTAACGCAAGCATTGTGTTCACTTTTTAAAACGAAAAAGTTTAATATCTCCGATTTTAAAAATTCCAAGACAGAAATCCGTTTCAGAGATCAGGGATCATTTTTTTAACTGATGTATAACAGTGTTTTACAATGTTAACTTGGTGCCGGTCCTAAGAAGAAGGAGAAGGTTTATGTTCCTTTTTATGGATTTATGTTATGTTCCTTATTAAGGTTTATTTTCCTGTCTATGTCTATCTGTCTGTCAGTCTGTGTGTCCGCGAAATTTGAAACGTCCGACGATAACTTGAGTAATTCTTGACCGAATTTAGTGAAATTTGGTAGACATGTTCATTTTATCAATGCCCAGGACGAGTTCGTTGGACAACGTTATCCGTCCAAGCGTTCACGCGTAACACTCACGTAAACGTGAACTTTAAATTTAAAATTGGAATTTTAGGCCGGGGAAAAAATCAAACTTCATCTATTCAAACATTTTTTTTTTACAACCAACAACGACACCGCTTTGAAGTGTTAAAGATCGCTAAAACTATAAATAGTTTTTAGACAGTAAAAAATATAACAATAAAGTAATATAACAATAATGTTAATATAACAATAAAGTGCATGATAAGATGCGAGGAAGCTATGTGCCACACTAATTGGCAGTCTATTTTCGTTTTAAATAAATATAAAAACAAAAAAGTTTTTTGTTGAATAAAATAATGCAGCCGTTTGCTGCAGTCTCTCTAGCAGCCTGCCCCGAAGAATAGCTCAGTGGAGAAGGGGGTGGGTTTTTTAACTTGATTCTCTCAAAAAAAAAAACGAAATAATAATTTTACCTTNAAAAAAAAAAAAAAAAAAAAAAAAAAAAAAAAAAAAAAAAAAAAAAAAAAAAAAAAAAAAAAACATTAGGAACATTATCTATAATAAACTAATCAATTTTGCTTTTTTGGGTTTTATTTAATTCGCGTATGTTCAACAAGCTCTTAAATTAAATTTAAATTACAAATTAATTTTACTGAAACCTCAAAAAAAAACATTCTAATTATTAAAATTACACCAGAGTATTAAATACAGAAAAATAGCTTTGATTCGAGGAAAAAGTAAAATTAGAATTTTTAAGGTGAGAATAAAATAACTCTGCCTAGAAGCTGAGCGTTGTGAGAAAACGACACCTGTTCTACAATATGAATTACCGGCGTCTCAGAAGTATACAGACGCCTACAATGCTAACCTTTCAATGACTTCTCACTTGTATTCCTCGAAAAAAAGTCCTGGCAATGACATCAATCGAATTAAAGAATGCTTAGTGTCATCTCTTTTTTAATGGATTCGTTAAAAAAGAGACACATTTTTTTTTTTAATAAATTAAAATATGAACACAAATTTCATGATTTTTCATGTTAAACTATTTTAATCTTTAACATATTCCCTCCTCATAATTTTATCTTGTTTGTTTGAATAATTAAGGAGGACATTGATTGTCTTTATAATTAATTTTTTTCATATATTATGCATTTACTATTACGCTTAAAACTGAGAGTACACTGTAGAATTAGATGATAAGACTTCTTGAGAAAAGATTGATGGTCAAGGAACATTGATAAAAAAAATGTTATTTTGAACTATGTATAGTTGCCCCGCTATACATAGTTAGTTCCTAGTTAAGATTAAATGAACTAAGGAACCTTATAAATCGAACAGAACAGGGTTAAACTTAGTATATAAATTTATAAACATAAGAAATAGTTTGTACCATTTAGAACTTGAAGCTGTCAGATTTATCATTTAAATTGATATTAGAAACTGAATTCTAGGTCGGGTATATATATAATTCAAAGGTGTAACTAACACATTGTCATAAAGTTTATTCATAGAGTTTTGAGTTGGAGTATCGGAAATTCAAAACACTTAGAGCTCATTTTACATTTATTATGACGGTTCTCATTAAACATGAGAGTTAGGAAGTCTCAGCGGTTATATCTATAACATTATAGTTGATAATTTATTATAAATCCTCAAACATATCATAACAGACTCTTTTTCACAAATATATGACAATATATCCGGTTCTAATAAATACATCCCCGCATTCATGTATGAAGTGGCAACAGCGTAAAAATAATAAGTGAGTATAGAACTGATGTATATTGACAAATAGGTTGTCAAAGATGTCATAAGTTATATATTTATTTTATTATAGTATGAATCAAATATACGTTATTAAGTTGATGGTATAAGATACTTCAAGAACAATGGAGGGATGAGACTGCAGACTGTAATGTTCGTAATCTGCACTGTTTTCTAAAAATATAAACAAGTTGAAATGAATCGATTCATTGTACGCGTAACGCAACTCGGGAGTAATTAGTCACGACTAGATTTAGCGCACAATTAAAACCATTGAGTAGGAGGCCCTCGAATGCCGGAGAACAATACCGGCCCGCCGAGCCTTACCCCCGAGTTAGATTATCTTGAAAAAACTGTAGCGGGGAGGACGCGGAGTCATTCAAGAGAATTTATTTCTCTTGTTTCTGTCTGACGTAGTTAAAAGGAGGGTTGATTAATCCCGAGGGCGAAAAATGACAAAGGGAGGAATTAAACGGAAGGAAAAGGGGAGGTCTACCTTTTTTGTTTTTTTGATGTTGACGTATTATAAAAAAAAAAAAAAAAAATCATCCGGTGACGTAGAAAAGATACCGGGGCTTTTGTAAAGTGTAACGGTGAGAAAAAAGAGGTGGTTGGAAGGAGTGAGGCGCTATCGGGTAGCCTGGCCCAACCTGGGTGATGTTCGAGGCATTGTCCGCACCAAATGCTTCTCTTGCCGGCTTTAATTCCGGAGTACAAAGACGGGCGAGGGGAAGAGGCGCGTTCAACGTTCAACCTTCTACCCCCCTTCCTGCTATTGTTTCCCGGCGACTCCGCTATCTGACTCCGACCACTCGTTCCCTAGATATACTAAATATGAACCTACCTTCTCTATATAGAACTATACAACAGGTATAATACCGCAGACACAGACTAAAAACCTTTATAATACACTGTGTCACATCCAATCCTCAAAATTTCAGGGCAGAGAGCTTAGAAGGAGTAGGGGGGATAAGAGCACAGAAAATTATCTTTCCCCCCACTTCACGCTACCGCGGCACCACATAATCCAAAACTCTCAAAGGATTTCAGAATTCCATACAATGTTATCAGAGTTTGAATACACTCCCGCAAACACGACTCCCTTTCCCTAACCGTCAGACAATTAAGGACCTTTCCACAGCCCTCCCTCCCTCTTAGCCGTTAATTCAACAACCTAAACCCGAATAATTACTTGCTGTAGGGTTGCAACCTCTTGCGAAAATGTGCTGGTACAAACCAACCGATGCCAAAGAGCACGGAATTATGAAAAGACACTTGTATCTTCCTCTCCGCACTTATATATAAACACATCTCAAGCTCTACTTAGCAGCGACTAACAAGTGGATTTATACAAGATTATAATTAATAACTAACTTTCCGCTATGAGTTCAACCATATATTATTTGTACCTTTTAAACAATTACTACTCATTTTGGCTTTTAAAATAAATTGTAGCCTAAGATAAAATTTTCGATTTATAATAATTATATGTGTATTATTTTGTTTCAGTGCATTCTGAGATTTCATCATAGGAATTTGTAAAAAATTACAAGGTAAGAAAATAAAAAAAAAGCATTAATAAATCACGGTTAATAAATAATTTAAACAAACCCCTAGCATAAGTAGTAAGTTAGAAAGAACTAAACCTAATCCTGATGCATCTAATTAACATGGACACTAAAGATTAAAACGTTGTATCATGACAAAATGCATATTCGTGCTAAGTTCTATGGAACCATTCAAGAACGTTTAGCGTTTAGGTCAGGCTTGTGCCGGGTTGTGTTTACAAATCATAAATAATTTGTCAGAATTCGGTAATTCTGTTTAAGAGCGCGAAATATACAGCCAAAAACCAACTATTTTAAATAGAATAATTTTAAAAAACAATTATAAGTAAAGAATGTCCTAGCAGAGCCAGATGTTGTAATTGACAGATGCCACGATAAACCAAAAATAGAAATGACTATAATCAATATTTACTTTCCACAAATGGTGTGGGTGCTTGCTCCAAGCACCCTTCATCAAACATACTTCTAAACACTTAAAAACACAAAGGAATACACGTCTTCTTCAATGCAACTTCAAAAAGATTCTGTTTTTTTCGTCTAAACGAATCTTCAATGTCTTGGTTTAAAAAAAAAAATACAAGAATTTAAGAAGAACAATGTATACAGTATACAGCGTTCAGTCTAAACTTCCTCTTATCATTTTACTTCTCAAAATGTTTAATTTGACTTCCGGTAAATCTACTAATATCTTGTACAGCGTAAAATGTATTTATAATTTAATGTAACTATAACATAATACAAGAACAGAGAGAAAATGAGAGACGGGTATAATATTAACTAGGCATCGCTTGGCTCTTTCATTGAAGCGAGTGTAATTCAATTAATATTGAATGTTTAGGAAATAGTAATTTATGATGAGTTGTTACATAGTTAAATGGGATTAATGTAGTAAAGAGCCATGTATAGTAGTGGGGAACAGGATTATTCCTGTTCCCTATTACTACATGGTCATTTCCCGGTCATTTTTCCGGTCATTTCCATTTAAACAATTATAAAATGTATCACTTCACCACACAAAAACTTCTGCCTGCAGCAGATTGAAATTTTACATGCATGTTTCAATAGTCCATTAGATGATTTAGGTGAAGTTTTATTTAAGTCGATATGTTGGAACTTAAGATATTTGTGAAATCGTTATTTTCTCTATTTTAAATATACTTTTTTCCATCTTAAAATTTTCTCGTGAATATTGCGCATTAAGCTCGAGCGAATACCATTGTCCAATGAAATCGTTCATGATATTGGTAAAATTAACATGGTGTACCAAATTTTACCAAACCGGTTTACTTTAACTCATGTAATTGTCACACGTTTCCGACACACACAGACGGGATGCACAGTTTGTCGAATGTAAGAAGCTCGTTTCAATTACGTTCTTTAATGCGTTATGCTGTTTCTCTTCAATATATGCAAAATTCTGTTCCACCCCATATGAAACTTAACTTAAATAAAATAAATTAGGGGGAAAAAAACAACTCACCTTTATTCAATTAATCCATCTACTATCATCTGAAACAGAAAAAAAAATAATGTTATTTTTATAATTTGAACATAAATATTATTAAGTTTAAATGAAAGTTTTAATTATATGTAGCTTTAGTAATTGTGATGTATTTAGTTATGACAGGCAAAATAAAAATGAAAAAATGATAAGACAATCGCTAATGGTTGTTATTATGAGCAACTCTCTTCAGCCCTGCCAGTAAGTTCGAAACGTCGATATTCACAAAATCCTTTACGCGCACTGATCACTCCTCCAGAAGATTGAGACTGGAATTATCAGGACTTAAAAAAAGAACGGCGATATGCATGATAACTCTTTTTTGACCTTATCATTAAGATTTAGCGTTTATTCTGTTAGGTAAGAGTTTATTTTTTAATTTGGGCTTTTAATGCATATCTAGATTAGGGATACTTAGATGGTGAAATTATTATTAGTACCTACTATACATAGTCCAGTAATTTGATTGTAGACTTAAAGAAATAATATTATTTCGATCAATTATGACAATGACAATTTTCCTATGTACGAGTATAGTATAAGCTGGCTAGTGCAAGATCATTGAAAGAAGTAGAAAAAGTAAAAAAGAGTAAAGAAGGAAAATACGTCATAGAACTTAAACGAGGGTCGACCCTAAGTTAACTTCGTGCGTTGGTGCATCCCTCAGGGAATCGATGGGTCTGTATAAAATTAAGAGAGATAGAGCATTATCAAAACGCAAACATCTGGTTTTGGATTAAGAGGGGTCAAATATACGCTTAATATACGCTGGCTCAAATAGCTTTTTGGGTAATAAGATTGTAATAGCCCTGTACTTTCCGTAGGATGTACAGAAGGAGATAAATGGATATAGAAAGACGTTAAAGCAGAATGATTATTTAATTTTGGCATTCAATTATTTTAAGGATCGCTTGTATAGATAGAAGTTTTAGATCCTCCATTGGTAAGAGTCAGACACGCTTCGGTCATAATATAAAGCATCTTCTGAATTATTATTTAAAAACTAGTAGGTTAGGACAATCAATTACCTTGTCTTTAAAGGTATAAGTCTCGACCTGGATGTTCTGTAAACTAAAGCTGGTGTTGGCTTTAATGAAAGGATCAAATTGGTGGATACCTACAATCATCGGTAGTTACTACTAGTTATGATGGCACTAACCATCTTGGGCACTAATAACAATAGGCTATCATGTATGATTTATGATATTGGATCATATATCATAAGATGGTATTGGAGTTAACAAAATGGGATGCAATTGAGCTTTAATTTGTGTATTAGTCATACCACATTCTGTGATGACTATATTCAGTGGATTTGAAGGCATAAATGAAAAAGTTAAGTAAAAATTTCCCCTGATCTTCAGCAGCCACACATTTTTGACAAAAATATGGTTTATAAAATGTACCTATTAGTTTTATTAGTACTTTCAAACATGTAACTTTGTTATTACAACAAGATTAAATGTATAAGAACATTACGTTCTTGGAACAAGAAGATTAGAATAAAAAATTACGAGGGCATATAGGGACAAAAGTGATGATATACACACAGGTTATAAATACAGGGGACATAATTAATGAGTTAAGGGGCCAAGGGCTCCACTCCTCATCAGCAGTATGAATGAATCATTAAAATAGGGTCATAATGAAGCTAATATTTCGACTTAAAGGATGAGGGATAGGTCTCCATTAACCAGGAAGGGCTAGTATCAAGAGGGGAGACCAGGCACCAAGCAAACTGCTTTTAATCTTTGAATTACCCTGGCTTAACTCTCTCTTAAAATATATTCCACGAGCTGGAATTTATTCAGTGAGTACCTTAATAAAGAATAGATTATAAGAGAAGCGAGTGTAAGGCAAGACACTTAACACTATACGCTAATACAAACAGTGTAATTTAAACCTTCTCCTTCTTCTTAGGACCGGGACCGAGTTAACATTGTAAAACACTGTTATACATCAGTTAAATAAGGAAATACTTAAAATACTCTTTCACGAAGTAATGATAAGACGAGCAACTTTGTGAAATAATCTGTTTTAAACTAAATTAGTCATTTTGATGTTATAGAACATTAGCTCAAGAAATGTATTCATATTTATAAAAAGTAAAAAAACGTAAGGATATGTATTTATCATAATGGATACTCTATTTATAAATATTTATCCATATGATATATACTACATGTATATCATTAATAAATTAAAGGATCAAATGGTGCATCCCTCACCAGAGATGTAAGATCTAAAAGGTGTAAAAGTTTATCTTCCAATCATGGATCCCATGATCCTATCAATCAATCACTGCCATAAATTATTACTTTATTTTGGCAAAACGTTGAAAAAAAGTTTATTTTTTAAAACTTATGCCTGTCACATATTTAGAGCACCCTAATAAGAAAATTTGTATTTATCATATACAATTAATTTTTTTAATCAACTCTAAATACGTTCTAACACCCACGCTTAAAATCCAAATGATTCTAATATAAAAAAAGCATTATGGTATAAACATTCACAGTTAAAGCTTTATAAACTACCATAATTTCCTTAATACAAAGAGTGAGAACATCTTTCGCTTAGAAATAGTTGGATAAAAAAAGCAACATAAGTCTAGCGATTTAATCATATTAAAAAAATATGCTGTTTTTTTTCTATTCACCTTTATGTAAATTAATATAAAAACATTAGTACATCTCAACACTGTTGCTTTAAAAAAATACATATAATAATCTTCTACCTATTCATTTTTCATCCACCTTATTAATAAACGTTGTTTTTATTTCTAATACATATTATTTTAAGAATACAAAACATATTGTTTATACAAAAATTCAAACTACAACATAAATGTGTCGTTATAGTTGGTTTTTTTTTAAAAGCTCATTATTTCGCAAAATAAATATGTTATAAGTGCTAACATAACACATCTTATTATTCATATATATTTTATTACCCAAAAATCATATTAAGATTCCTTAAGTGTAAATTAAAAAAATGTAAAAATATTTAATTTAATTTCTACTATATTTAATGATTGTATATTATATTTATTATTTATTACACGGTAAAATGTAACTAATTAATTTTAATATTATAGAACTATCAAAAATAGCAAATTTGAAGCGATGTTTTAAAAAGATTTACATTATGATGTAAAATCTGATTAACATCTATCGAATGTTTTTAATCATTCTTTTATTAGTTATTTTTAATCAATAATTCACTGATGATAATTATTCAAATTAAATTTAATATTAATATAGAGATACATTAATAAATTTGATATAATTTAACAACATAACAAGATATTTTCTATAAACACACTGAGCAAACTATATTTAAATTTTTCTACAAAAAATTTCTTTTTTTCTAAATCAAATAAATATACAAACAAATATACCTAACTTATAAATTTTACAGTTCTTCTTTTATGTAAGTTGTATTAATTTAATCAATAATCAATAGTATTAATTCTTTTATTCTTTTTAATGAAATATTTAAATTTAGGAGGAAAATTCTTTTTTTTCTTTTTTTTTCTTTTTTATCATAACAATCTTTATAACCTTAAAATAAATGATATAAATTAACATTTTTAATATAATCTAGTTTAGAATAAATAAAATATAAATCTAGAGTTAACTAGAGTCATAATTATGGCGAATGTACGGAAGGTTTCCTCCTTCATGAAAAAAAGCAATTTCAACATTACTTATTCAAATATTTTACGATGTTTTGATATTAATTCACGTTTTTATCATTATCTATGTTGTTTTCTTTCTTGAAGATGATGTTTTTTTAGTTGGATTTAGTTTTACAATGTTAGATTTTTGTCCAATGCGGTGCTGGCAGGGTTCCAGTTGATTAAACCAGCCTTAGTTAAGGGACTATTCTCAACATTGCATAATTTTTAAAATGGTTATTTTTGCGACAGAAAGGAAAACTGTAGAGATGAAAATTTCCTTAATGTTTAAAAAGACAACTTCTTATTTTTCATATCCTACTCCCTGTTTTTCCCTCCCTCTATCTATATCTTTCGCTATCTCCCCTTCTGCTCCTCCCACTTTCTTAAAGATATGAAATATTTAAAGGTTAAAAATTGTAAAAGAAAGAAAACTTACATCGTTTTCAACAATCTAAAAATATCTTGTTTAAAATTCTCTGAAATGTAGATTCAGAACGATTTTAAGTCGGTGTCTATAGCGAAAGTCACATATGAGGACATTCCTCTTTCATATCGAACTTAAAATATAATAATAAATAAATAGATCTGGCGCGAATCATCGTAATCATTTTTGGTGCCATCAACCCCATTATCCTTTTTCCCTCTTTGTGCCACGAAAACGACTTCAACGGTTTTATTATCTCAACTTATCAATTATAATTGATATCTTAAACCGTTAAATATACAACATCTTTAAGAAAGGAAGAGGGGCAAAGGGCAGTTAGTGATCAAAATTTTGTTATTCATAACATATTAATCTAAGCTCTTTTGATCGAATTTTGATTGAACTCCCCTTATAACGAAAACAGGGAAGAGTAAAAATCTAAAGAAGGTATGTGGAATGTTCTTCAGACTGTTACTCCCATTATAAGAACAGAAGAGTGATATTCCTTTGTCCCAAAGTACATTGGACTTAAACATCACTTAATCTTAATAGTTATTTAGTTAAATTCATTAATATTATAAAAACACATAGGGGAGTAACAATCTAAAGAAGTGCCAAATCTAAATAATTTTGGACAAAAATTAATTACTCGACTCTACCTCAACGTATTATCCAATTAAATATTGTTTGAATTGACTGATATTTTTTGTTAATCAAGCAAAATAATAATTAAAACTCGTATTAAATATATTAAATATATTAAACAGAGGTAGTTTAATTTAAAACAATCGATAATTGTCTAATCACAATTTAAATTAAAATTACAATCAGTCAACTCATTTTATTCTTTCGACTATTATAAATAACAATTATATATAAACTGAGTAAATAAAATAGGTGTATTAGTGTGTGTGTGTGAAACAGTGCCGGATCTAGGTTTTTTCTCAGGGGGGGGGGGCTACAAAAGCACATTTTGCCGCCCCTCCCCACATGGGGGAACCAGCAGTAAAATTTTTTTTGTGGGAGGGGTGGGGAGGGGACTTGGGGGGTTTACCCTCTAACCCAAAGGGGGGTCCGGGGGCCCTTCCCCGGAAAATTTGAGGAAATGTGGTTAAAAATGATGAATTTTAGGCTTTTAGGAGAACCTTTATTTATTTTTTTTTTTTAAGCTAAAACAGCAATCAACTTAAAGTTTGTTAAAATTGTTTCTGCAGATTTTTAAACATTCATTATCAAAATCGGTTTTTAGACATAAAACATTTTTTTTTTACCTGTAACGCTATACTATACTATTAATTCTTCCAGATTCATTGTGAATTCCTTCACAACTTCCTATAAAGCAACTGAAACTAGTAGATATACGCTCAACAGAGCATATAAACAACAACCATTAATGTATGAAAATAAACAAACAAAAATATTGTTTATACTTGCGTCCCACATAAAAATGTAAGTGAGAATCCCAGTTAGCAATTTTAATATCAACTTGACTATTGCTCCATAGCTAAGACAGCCACATTTATTCCGATAAAAATATAGGTTTGTTTTGATTTGTTGGTCTTCAAATAGATGTAAAAAATTATTTTAATTATGTTTATTTAAAATGTTTACGTTGTATTATGTATTACATATTATGTTATAGGGTTATCCAAAACTTCGCCAACGGCAAATTATCTCCGTTAATATTTGAGATACCAAACTGCGGTTTGTTGCTATCTTTATCATGCATAAAAAACTACCTTTTTTGGTAGATACCCATTTCGGTTGCCGCCATATTGGATTCAACTTTAAAATTTCAAATTGGAACCCACATACCGTGATACCTATTTGGAAAGGCCTTGAAAAAAGAAAACATTAGCCGCAAACCAGAGCTTTCTATCTTTCGCCGTTTTAAAATGGCGGCCAGTTGAAATTACAAAATTGTCCTGTTTGACGTTTTAATTACGACCAAAGGGGGGAAAATGCAAGAGTAAATTTGTCTTATTTTAGGGTAAAAAATGAAAGTTTAACGCTACTTTTTTCCAAATTTTTATTTTTATTTGATTGCTATAGCAATGCATGTAGTCATTTTACTCGCAACCGAAAATGTAACTTAAAAATTTTTTTAAACCAATTTTGAATTTTTTAGTTTTAAGTAGGATTATTTTACTCTTAATTTTTTTTTTTCTCTTAAAGCCTTATTTTAGCAGGTATCAAGCGTTAAAAATGTCAATTTTGTAATTTCAACAGGCCGCCATTTTAAAACGGCGAAAGATAGAAAGCTCTTGTTTGCGGTAAATGTTTTCTGTATGTATCACAGTATAGGGGTTCCAATTTGAAATTTTAAAGTTGAATCCAATATGGCGGCAACCAAAATGGCGGGAAAATGGGTACCCACCAAAAAAGGTAGTTTTTTATGCATGATGAAGATAGCAACAAACCGCAGTTTGATATCTCAAATATTAACGGA
>KZ652339.1:91293-121686 GCA_001010745.2 Gerris buenoi
ATATATATATTTGTGTGTGTGTGTGTAATTTGATATAAGGTATTCAATGATAACATATGTACACAGCTGAGTTTTGAATATCAAACGGTTCCTGAAATATCGTCAAAAAACAAATCTTTGACACCCTCTATCAAACGGTACGCTTACTACGGACCCATTTTAATAGGCAATTTTTTTCTTAGAATTAGTCAAGGAACACCATTTTTCATTTTCCCACCCAGATTTCAAAACACCCAACATACATGTACATACTTTATTCAATTATAGTTGTAGTTCTAATAAAAACACTTAATATAGACTTGTATTTATTCTGATAATAATTGTATTATAAATTCATTTTTACGTTTTTGGTAGTATTCATACTACGGAACAATTGAATTTTATTCGGGACAAGGTATTAATAACGTCAGAAGAAATCATTCTCCAGTGTAGCTTAGATGGTAGAGCGCTAAACTGCTAATTTAGAGGCCTGTGGTTCAAATCCCGGCGCTGGAGTCAATTTTTCTCTGTATGTTTCCCGTAGTTAATAATAATTATAATTTGATTTAAATTGTATTATAATGAAGTTCTTGGTCTTCCGGTGGTGACCGCGTCTCGAAGGGTGTGTCCCGACGTTTCGCTCCTACTGCTAGAAGCATCTTCAGGGGTGTTCATGGTTTCCACCCCTGAAGATGCTTCTAGCAGTTGGAGCGAAACGTCGGGACACACACCCTTCGAGACGCGGTCACCACCGGAAGACCTAGAACTTCATTATGATTGCAACCGCGGAAGCCTACGAACATTAGTATAATTGAATTAGTTTCAATTTTTGAAATAAACTTTATAGCGTTGACATATGTGGACATATACATATGGTACCATGTTAAGAGCGCCTTTCTATTATTGCATAAAGCCTGATAAGACTATTATTTTAGTTGATCAGCTGATTAGCATAAGGGGATCGAATAGATTAGCCTTATTAAGCCACTATCAATGTAAGTTCTGAAACGTTTGATCTCTCGGGGAATCAAAATCAAACCTGCAGTTTAAGGATATTGTGTTTAGACATATGTAGCTATAACGTTGGGCACTTTAATACTCATAGACTCTGTTATCTCTTGTCTGCAGTAAAAGCATAATGCTATTGTTATCTCAGCTATGAAGTAAAAAGTATTGCACTCTCTGATCCCAATTTAATATTGAACACCCAAAATTATTTTAAAATATCAAAATTTAAAATGAAGTATTTAGGCCAGTCATATAGTACATTAAAATCGCAAACAAACGACTAGTTCTCCATTTTTGGTATGTTGTTAGGGGCACTACCAGTAGTCTATACCTAATTTTGCAGCTTCGAAAGACCTGTGCTAGCTGCGTAATAGCTGAAAAACTGAAAAAATTACCTACTTGTTTTAGTTTTTGCCATATAACTCGTAAACTATGTCTTTTTCGATGTTAGGCATTATTTATATTTTTAAAGTACAGTAAATCTGCAGCAGCATAAGCTGAACCAGAGCTCTGTAAGACCAATAGGTTCCGAGATATGGCACTTCGAAAATTGACAATGTTTTTTTAAAAAAAAGTGTTGCTCAAGTTTGAGGCCAAATATTGGCTAAAACAGCCTACCTACGAGTAAATTTATAAGAAATAAAGTTGTAGTAAATTTAATTGGCTTTCTTTCAAGTACATAATGAAGTCTTTAAGTCTAATAGTTCAGGTGCAATCGTACAAAACACAAAAATAGAATATTAGGTCAGTCAAATTAGACCTATAATTTGCAAAGCTTGATGTAGTTCTGATTTTTTGATATGTTGTTAGGACTAGTTAGGGTAGTGTGATCCTAAATTTTCAGCTTCGAAAAACCTGTGCAAGCTGCGTAATAGCTGAAAAACTGAAACAATTTTGGACTTTTTTCAGTTGTTGCTATATAACTCGTAAACTATTCGTTGTTCGATGTTAGTTGTTCTTACTATTTTTTTAGTTCAGTAAATTTGCAGTAGCATAAGCTCAACCGGAGCTCTGTACGACCAATAAGTTCCGAGATATGGTAATTTAAAAATCGGAAATATTTGTCAAAAAATTGAATTTTTAAATACCCCTCTCGTTTCGGGGCGAATATCGGCGTAAAGCTATAAACCTACGCGAAATGTCATAAGGAATGAAGTTGTAGTAAATATAATTAGCTTTTTTTTACAATCATTGACAACTCTGTACGTCTAATAGTAACCGAGATATGACACGTCAAAAATTGGCAGTGTTTTTCAAAAAAGGAAAAATTTATGTATTGCTTTCATTTCGATGCGAATATCGGCATAAAACATCTCCCCTACGAAAAAAGTCATAAGAAATGAAGTTGTAGTAAATTTAAATGGCTTTTCTGCAAGCACAAAATAAAAACTGTAGACAAAATAGTTCTGTTGCAAGTGTAAAAAACCAAAAAAAATAAATTTGTATTTTTTAAGTAATGAACCCAAATCACTTCTAATAACAAGTTTCGGGCATTCAACAATAAATATTTTTAAAAAATCATGTTAAAAGGTGGAAAAGAATAATTATATATGTATATATTTATGTAAATTAATCATATAGTACATTAAAATCGCAAACAAACGGCTAGTTCTGCATGTTTGGTATGTTGTTAGGGGCACTACCAGTAGTCTATACCTAATTTTGCAGCATCGAAAGACCTGTGCTAGCAGCTGCGTAGCACTCGAAAAACCACGAAATTTTCGCACTTCTTTTTTTTTTTTTTTTTGCTATATATCCCAAACTATTAGTTTTGTCAGGAAACATGTTCTATACGTGTTTAAAGTAGGTTTTATTTGCTACAAGTGGAGACCAGAATAATTTCTGTTGGTCCAATAGTTACCAAGATACAGCCTTCCAAAAATGGGCTATTTTTTCCAAAAAGTTAAATGTTAAAATTTGGTCAACTTTTGATCGCTAAATCACGGAAAATACTCATTTTAGGATTCTCCACGTACGATGGCTGAACTTTCGATACGTACCACCTTACTGTAACTGCACGAATATGGCCGCCATCTTGAAAATATTACGTGTGTTTTTTTAATAGTTGCATATTCTTTTTCTACACTTCAAGACCTTTAATTTCATGTATAACATGCCATGGTTGCTAAAAACTTTTTTTTGGTCACCCATCTTATTGGCAGGGCCACCATCTTGAAAATATAAAGTGAAAAACTCCAAAATTTGCCCAGTTGTCTAAAATGCCGAGATGTACCTGTGTGCCAAATTTCATGTTTCTAGCTATAGTTTATGAGTTAAAACAAGCCAACGGACAGACAGACAGACAGAGCCGTTTTATAAGGTTTCTTTTTGTACTTTGCACAGAAACCTAAAATGGCGCGTGTGAGGAAGTCAAATGCCCCTGAAACCGTCGTGTTAACTCAATAGGGAAAATCTCCGAAACATTCTGATCTTCCATTTTTTGGATTTTTAAGAACTGTGAGGAAACTATCACACCTACAGACATTGTTTTGTGATGAGATTAAATCCTATTAAATTTGCTACAACATCTCTCCTTATGACTTTATCCTAATATGAGTATTTTCCGTGATTTCGGGCTCAAAAGTTGACCAAATTTTAACATTTAACTTTTTTGGAAAAAATAGCCCATTTTTGGAAGGCTGTATCTTGGTAACTATTGGACCAACAGAAATTATTCTGGTCTCCACTTGTAGCAAATTTAACCTACTTTAAACACGTATAGAACATGTTTCCTGACAAAACGAATAGTTTAGGATAAATAGCAAGAAAACCGCAAAAAGTGCGAAAATTTCGTGGTTTTTCGAGTGCTACGCAGCTAGCACAGGTCTTTCGAAGCTGCAAAATTAGGTATAGACTACTGGTAGTGCCCCTAACAACATACCAAAAATGCAGAACTAGCCGTTTGTTTGCGATTTTATTGTTTTTTAGTGTACTATTTGACTGGCCTAATTATGAATGTATAGGTTTAAAAAATTGAATTTATATTTCAACGAATGATTGGTATTTTATAAAAAAAAACTAAACAGTGTCTTTTGAATTAGAGCCAAATTGTATTGTGGTTATTTTGGATTCGTTCTTTGTGACCTTATTTATAACGGTTAGTGGTTTTTATTGAGCTGAGGTCCATTGTTTTCTTCAAAGCTTTGCTTTGTCTATGGGAGTTTTTATTTTTATGGATTTAGTATCGTCGACGTTGTTTACTCAGCGAGAAGTTTGTCGGGGTTAGGAAAGAGAGAGGATTATCCTCGATGTTTATAAAGATTATTTTTTTCTCCTTTTCTCTTTACTTCTTCTTCCTCGTGTTATCTACGATGGGTTTTAAGTAGGAAACGTTTTGGTTTTGTTTTGGTATTATTTTTTCCCACCCCCCACGTACCGAAGGCAGAGAGTGAGAAAAAGCTGTAAACTGGTAAACCAAAACAACTTCTGATCCGTAGTGTAACCAAAAAACCTCAGAGATTTAAAAACTGACAAACTCTCTGTACATACGGATTTATTCTCCCTGAAGAAGGCCTCTAATAATAACAAACCACTGCTTCTTCAACCCACATTTTGTTATACTCGACGTTATTTTTATTGTTTTATGTCAGATTTATAAATGGTTTTTAGATAAATCGCTGTTAGATATTTCTTAACTTCGTTGAGCTCAACCCAAAAAATTAAAGTAATAATAATGAAATAATCAATTGTTGGTGTGTGTGGAAGTCTAATAAGAACAGATTGTATAACTTATGAACATCTATATTCACATAGCATTTAGAACCACTGAATTATTCCGTTTTTAACAAAATACTTTAAAAAATTATGATAACATCTATCAAATTGATAGATGGTGTCATTTCTGCCATTAATATATTAACCCTCACAGTAACACGTTGTCCACGTATAGCGTCTTTTATACATTCTATAAAATAGATGAGGCAGGGGATAGCTTTCTTCGCTTAATATACAAATATTTAATGCTAAAATACAATATTAGGAAAGAATATTTTTACTGGAAAATAACACTCTAGGCTCGAGGGGCCTATAAACCTTACATTTTGAATGTTTTTTTTTTAGTTTTTTGTAAAATACTGACGTTGCAAAAGGCGTATTGATCCGAATTTAGTGAAATTGTTTTCACGACAAAATTTTTGAGGAATACCAGAGTTATTGACCTTAAAAAGTTAAAATTGGTGAATAGGAGGGGGGATTGAAGCAGCTTGTAGGCCCCGGAGACCACACGTGTTACTCTCGGGGTTAATAATATTTTTTGGGTCATTATCTTAACTCTGATCAATAAATATGATTGGCAAGATATTTAAGTCAAATTAAATAAATGAATGAGAGGGATCATGTGCTATGTATTTCATTAAGGCGAGAAAACGTCCTGAAAAAAACTTAATTTGAATAGACAACCCGCATATTTTTAAAAGGTTGTGAATCCAATACCAGATTTTTTTATTTTTTTTATTTATTTATTTTTTTTATTTATTTTTTTTTTTTATGAAAGGGTATCCATACCAGATTCACATTGAATGTGAAATCCTCCATGAAAACAAAACTACAGTAACCAAGTGGATTCGCCTTAATATGACGGTCCTAACACCGACTTAATTTTCTTATGGTTCGATTCTTAGAAAAGCATGTGTTAGATATAGAAGCGTCTATGGAGTTTATATGAAAGGAATAACAAAAATTGTCTCCCCCCTTAAATCCAAACTGGTTTATTTAACAAAGCAGCTCTCAGCTTCATAAGGCCATCATCAGTGCCGATTGAGAAAGAAAATAGTTATATGGAAAAATAAGAAAATTGATTTAAAGAGAGGTGCGAGCCTATATCATTTCTAAGACATAAGACTAAGACTGAGTCTTATGTCGATCTCCGACATGATGGCTCACCTCTCTTTAAATCAATTTTCTTATTTTTCCATGTAACTATTTTCTTCCTCAATCGGCACTGATGATGACCTTATGAAGGCTAAAAGCTGTTTTGTTAAATAAACCAGTTTGGATTTATGTGGAGAGACAATTTTTGTTATTCCTCTTAGAAAAGTAGAACGTATATCACACAAGTTGATAAGTAAAGAGACTTCTCTGACTTTTATTTTAGCCCTATGCTATTAGATATTGGGGATGTAAAGAAACAAAATGCAAAAATTATTATAATAACAGTAAGGTACTCATTTATCTTTCCCACGCGTTTTAATTAAGTGCAGACGTTTATTATAACCATAATTATGGATATTAGAAATTTAGATAATTGCTTTATTTTTTTATTAACATAAATTGTGATCCTAATTATATTATGTGAAAATTTACGTAGGTTGGGTGAGGGAGGGGGACATCTTGCTGAACAATACTGTACATGTAATCTTCACAAATCGCGCCCTTCCTTCATAATAAAAACAAAAAGTATTGTGATAAATATATGAACAGTAAAAAAGTTATATAATCTTATTCTTAAACAAATTTAAACTCTTAAATTGCTTAAAATTTGAATATAACTCCATTTAACAATATAAATGATCCACCATGATGTTGCATGATGCGAAGTTTTGTGTTTTCCTAATAATGAAAGTATGGTGATTATCTCAAATTTAATTAAAATTTATAACATAGTGAAGTAGAGTCAATGGACACTCCGTTTTAAGCAATGATAAATCCGTTGATTTAACCACCATCTGGCCTTCCATTATCAACAAGAATTTCAGGGAATGTGGATAACTTAGCAACGAAACGGATAGTAAAATGTCCCTTAATTTTTAGAAGAGCTATTATATCACGTATTACTCAACTACAGTCTATAAGATTAGAGTTGGCACAATCAAAAGGCAGGAAAATTTTGAGGGAAACTATTTTATTGGTCCCCCATGTTGAATGCAACTTCAGAAAAAATATGCTCTACTCTACCCCTGTTCCACAAAAAAAAAATATAACATGGCAACACCGATTTTCCCTTTTTATAACCCCAAAACTACCTCTACATTTGTTGTGTCCCGCCTTCGAATGTACCAACTCTAATCTTATGGACTGTAGTTTCCTTCTTCCTACAGTTATTAAACTGCATTTTAGTCTATAATAATTAGAACGAAAAATGGCAGTATTGACATAAATTAGTTACTACTTGATTTATCTTCTAAAATAGCACAAAAGTACAAACTATTTTACTTTTTTTAGGTACTCAGTTTTTTTTTAGGTAATTTCAAAATCCCTTTATTTGACCTATTTGGACATAGAGCTCAAACTGAAGCGGTATAACCAGTCATTTAATTTCTGCAGAATCCCAATTTTTCACTTCATTAACCCCCGAAAATTACTAACACCTAATCCCATGCATCCCATTTTCTCGCACTCTTCTGCTGCAAATCCTTTCATTCTCATTTTTCTAACAAAAAAAAAAAAAAATAAATGGCTCTCTTATCATTCTGAGTCAAACATCGAACCCAAACCACCTGCAAGAGTAGCGCAGTCGACATCTGCAATTAACTACCAAAGATCCAAATCATATATTTTATATTCTGTTAAATTGAAGTGTCCCTAATCATTGCCTTCTTCTGAGATCAAAAAATATAAAAGTCGAAGTATTGTCTTATTGACTAATAACGGTTAACAGTATAAGTTCATTACTGTATCATCCGTCTTATATATTGTAGTTTTTTTTAACAAAAAAAGCTTGCACTCCTATTCATAATAAATCAATTCTGACGCATAATTGTTATATAAAAAGACAGAAGAAAAAATATAGACAGTTCATCATAGAATATTTTTAGAGGTTCACAGTCAGCTGAGTGTGACATGAATATGATTAATGATGTTGAAAGATTCGTCATGCATATACATAGAACCAAAGTTACTTTTTTAATAAGATGTTAATTAGTGGTATTTTCTCTGTTGCCAGGTCCAGATATGAAGATGAGTAAAGTTGGGAATCAAACCAATTCGCAGGATCCGCAAGCGGTAAATTCACGTGTTTTCGTGGGCAATCTCAACACGTATTACTGCACCAAAACCGACGTGGAAAGAATGTTCCAGAGATACGGCCGCCTAGCCGGTAAGCCCTTATTTACATTCTTAGAAAGCCTTTTCATATTACACGTAAAGAAAATATATAGATTTATATTCTCGAGTAAATAAAATCAATTCAGGAATATTTCAAACACGCAATGACATCAATCTAAAAAAGAACTGAGAAAGAAAGGCTCGACCTTTATACATAAAAGCAATTCTGTAACAATAATTCAAAAGTCAATAGCTTTTTATCATTCAACCCATGTTTGTATTTTTTTTATTAGTGTACATTATCTAACACATTTAACTTATAATTGCATGCTTAATTAAACGTAATTTATTTATTACCCTCGTAAAAAATAAATAATTAGAACGATTTTTTTATCTATACACACTAATCTTAACACAGTATTTTAAGATCAATACAGAATGGAAAAATCGGCCTGCTGGCGTCACAAATAAAATGAGATATTCTCTGTGGGTATCGAGTGGGAAAACAGCAGTAAGCAATAATAAGTGGTATGTAAAAACAGAAGGGAAAACAAATAAATAATAGTAAAGGCCCCCGCAGTGGACCAACTTTTTGTCGGTAGGAGACGGTGCAAATAGAAACATTAGAAACAGGTGCAACCCCGCTCACGGCCAACCAAAAATCGGCTGACTTTTACCTGTTTCTATTGTTTTTAATGGTCCGTTTCCTACCGACTTTTTGTCGGCCGACTAAAAGTCGGTCGTCTGCGCGGGCCTTAATAAATAGAAGGTTAGTTTATTGGACTTAGTGATTTAATTTACTTATTGATTAGAAAATAAAAATCAAATTTTATAGATTAAAGATTCATTGAATGAGAGATTTCGCGCAGAGAGCTTAATTATGAAACAATGATTGAATCTCCTTTAAAATAATAATTACTATAACACTATTTATATTGTTTGTGTTGCTATTAATGTTGTTTTCACTATTATGTTAGGTAAAAAATGTACTATGAAATATGAAATAAATGTCTTTCTAACCAAATAAAGACCAAATTAAACTTTTGTTAAATACAAACAAATGTTGAGGAATCATCTAGGACAGTGGATAATATTTAATATAATATCTTACATAACATTCAATTTGTTTATTTTCAATTCATATATTGTAGGTAAAGAAACAAAATGCAAAAATTATTATAATAAAAGTAAGGTACTCATTTATCTTTCCCACGCGTTTTAATTAAGTGCAGACGTTTATTATAACCATAATTATGGATATTAGAAATTTAGATAATTGCTTTATTTTTTTATTAACATAAATTGTGATCCTAATTATATTATGTGAAAATTTACGTAGGTTGGGTGAGGGAGGGGGACATCTTGCTGAACAATACTGTACATGTAATCTTCACAAATCGCGCCCTTCCTTCATAATAAAAACAAAAAGTATTGTGATAAATATATGAACAGTAAAAAAGTTATATAATCTTATTCTTAAACAAATTTAAACTCTTAANGAAATATTCTGAACTAAGTAATTATTATTGAAGTAATAAATACTCAAAAATAAGCCATATTTTCGAATATAATTTATTCAATGTTACTATTTCAATTTATTCATTTATACTGCGACAGAAATATTATAACTCTAAATGGTATGTATTATTATAATATAAGATAAACATGCGGATAACTTTATCTCGTACAGAGTAAGCAAATAGAAATTTCGTAACATGAGGAGTTGTTTGTTTTCATTCATTAATTCAAATAAAGCGTTATTTAATTAGATTTAGAAGCTTTACTTCCATTAACTAATGAACAAGATGTGTGATTATTTATATAATCTGTTTATATTAAACATATAAATGTTTTTTTAGGAAATGCTAATGTAATTGAAAAATACAAAATATGATCTTTAAGCAAGAAGAAAGTTCAAGGATTATCAATTTAATTAATTTTTTTCATACGTAATTGCAAACCCTACAAAATGTTAACTTTAAAAAAGCATTTCTCGGAGGATCTCTATACTATAAAGCGGAATGGCTAACTGACTCACTGACATTAATGTTTGCCCACTTCCAGAAGAGCTAGAGACTTGCGGTTTGCGGCATTCCACGCGCCATGTCCACATTGTGAACCCGAAAAATTGCCAAAATTTCACTTTTCCCACTCCTTCCCCCCCTAAAAAAATAAAAATGGCCGACTTGATTTTTAAGCTGCTTTGGGGGCTTATTGCGGCCAAACGGTAAGTCGTATTGAAAAAACGGATAGCACCAGCGTTAACTGATTTTAAAAGATCTACAACATTGGTCCTATGACTTTTTGTCGTACCTCTATCGGTTCTATCCTAAATGTTGATAATTTGGGATTTTTTTTTGTTTTTATTTTAATCCATTTTTGACTTTGAATGGCCATAGTTTCTATAATTGTTGACCGATTTTATTTTTTATTTGGGCGCTTAAATCTCACACTAATGCTAATTAAAATGAGCATATTTTATTTCATTATTTCATCCTATTTGCTGAGAACTTGAGAGTAAACTTTTTCCCGTGTATCACGTGACCCCTTTTTTTTGTTTTAAATATTGTGTCGTATATATGTGTCGTATTATTTGTTTATTTTTTAAAAATGTTTTACACGTACTTTTGTACCGATTTATCATTTTTTGTAGGTTAAAGGGTTTAAATATTCTTTTGTTATTAGGTTATTTTATTTATATTTATTTATTAGTTAAATTAATGCCCTTTTGTATAGTTATTTTTCAAAAAATTAAATTTTGGTACCTTAGAGTACAAAGGTACAAATGTTAAAAGTTAATCATTTATAATATGATGTATATCGTAGAAAAGCTCTTTAATAACAGATTAATTTTTGTTAGGTCCTATTTTGGGTTATTTTAAGTTTTGAGGAGAGAAAATTTAAAAAAAAATAACTTTTTATAAGTATGCGTAGCGATTTTTACGATTTGGTGGCTGTTTTTTCCGAAAAATGATGGTTAGGACCAAAGTTATTAAATAATATTTACTGGAATAGTGCCAAGCCGAAGGAAGAGGCAGAGACGGGAATATGTTCAACTTCCCTATTCCCTCCCGTCGCTCCTGTCACTCATTCCCCTCTACAACTCCACAGCCTAAGATACTAGCTCACTTTCTTACCTTTGCAGTGTTTGATTACTTTCTCATTTAGAGACTGCAAATTATATAACTGAATAATTACAACCTCCTACAACTTTACCTTGGTCTTACAAATACTATTTGCTATATAATATGTACCTGGCATATATTTACCTGGCCACTCGACGGGTGAAGGCTGGCCGTAGGCCAGCCAAGACCGGCGAGTTAATAATATAAAAGCCCATGCGTATTTTATTACAAATTACAATAATTATACATAGAATAGAAGTTATTAGTATCAAAGAAATAACATCTTCTTGTGGCTGAGACCTAAAGAGGAATTATGACGAAATATATTAATTTATTTCTAACGCAGCACTACTCAAGAATCGATTATTTCCTTAATTAATCATTAACTTTGACGAAAGTTATATTTCTCAATGGAAAGAAATTCACAAAATGTTTTATACAAACAAACATTAAAATCTAATTATATCACATCAAGCTCCTTAAAAGCTTTACATTCTGTGTTGAACAAACCCTAAATATAACGGAATTTCTGATATCGATCTTGGTTAATTCAATTAAAACGCATTTCTTTAAGGAAATAATTATTTCAGACGCGTTAAAACCATTCATATTTTAAATTAAACAAGTAAGGCGAGTCCACGTAGAACGTGAAGTGAAAATCGCAGGTTTCTGTATACGACTAAGTAAAAATTATTAAGTGTGTATATTATTTTTCTTCTCTTCAACATCTTTAAATTGATATCATGTCTTTTTATCAAAAACTTTTTTAGTCGCCATCTTGAAAATATTAAGTGTGAAAAATCCCACTAGTTTTCACAAATGCCGAGATGAACCTTTGTGCCGATTTTTATTTTCTTAGCTATACATGCCAACGGACATGCATGCGAAACATGCCAACGGACAGACACCAACGGACAGACAGACACACAGAGCCGTTATATAAGGTTTCTTCTTTTTAACTTCCTAAAACCTAAAAGGTGAAGAAAAATACTAAACATCAAGAGGAATAGGTAAAATATTAAAACAATAAAAGTACATATAGTATTACCTTTTACTAACAGGTTTATAACGGCATTAACTACATAATAATGTTAAGCTATCTACATTGAGAGATAGAATAGGGAAAACATTTATCTAACGGCTTACAAGTAATTAAAGTCTAGTAAATATATTCTGTATGCTTCAGGACGCATAATAATCTTATTAGCAGAAGGATTATAATTATAACTATAAAAGAGTGGAGTCAGAAGGATTATAATTATAACTATAAAAGAGTGGAGTCAGAAGGATTGCCTCTTTACCTATATCTATATACTGCAAAATACAATGTATATTACTGCAACAGGTTAATTATAAATATTAAAATAAAATTCGTAATTCATTTTTACGTTTTTGGTAGAATTCATACTACGGAAAGATTACATTTTAATTTAAATAAAATTATAATTATTATTAACTACGGGAGCGCTAGACTGAAAATTTAGAGGCCCGTGGTTCAAATCCCGGTGCTGTAGTCTATTTTTCTCTGTGTTTTTCCGTAGTTAATAATAATTATAATTTGATTCAAATTAAAATAAAATTAGTGTAATCCCTCGGTTATAATAATAAAAAAATATTATAGGAAAGGTTCCTTATCATTAAAAATATGAAGGCCATACACGGTCAAAATGTTTGTGCAAAGTACAACATGAGAAAAAAATATACATATATAACTCTAACAATTCAGAACTAAACATAATTAGCGCTAAAAAAAATCTGAATGATTATGCTTCAATTTACGTACACATTTTTATATTATTTTATCAGCATAATGTAAATTGTAAGAGGGATAACTTATCTCTAATACTTATCTAATATATTGATATAATTAACAAAATTGTTCTAAATTATATTTTAATATAGTTTGGTATAAAATATAAATGATATTGAAAAAATTAGGAATATTATCATTCTAATTGGAGGTTTTTTGACAGGTGCACTGATTTTATCATGATAAGTTATAGGTTGTGAATTGTTGCAAGTTCGAGCTCAAGGTAGGAACGACATGGAGGTAGGAAGGGTATATTTGTGATGCAAGCCCTTGTTTACTAAGTTAGATATAAATATAAATGGAGAAATCGAGTGCATATTGCAGTTTTACACGAGATGTTTTCTGGCGAGGGTAAGATTCTTAGTTTAGATAACAATAATTTCTAGCTGCCAGCTTGTTATGTTCATGTTTTTGCGTTATGTTGCTCAATAAACATATCTAGGGCAAAGTATGTCGTACATCATTAGATACGTTGAATGTGAAGTATCTTTCGTTTTATGGTCTGTTTCGATTCCTCGTTTGTAGTTTTATCTAATTTAGTTGATTATGTCCTTTACCTGCACCTTTATGGATAATAATACCTTTTACAAACCAATATTATTATTATTTTTTACTCTACATTCTTTCCTCAGATCGGATTTTAACAAGCAAAAAAAGATCATCAGAAGTATTTGATCATATTTTAAAGTACCAAATATCTATCAGAATATTAGATTTAACTTAATATTATCTAAATTTAAAAATATTTATATAAAATATTATATTTATTTATGTAACTTCTATATGTTTACAAATACGATTTTCATATAAATTAAGTGGTCTTGGCTAATATCTGGTTTCAAAAATGTATAAACACGTAGTTATAACTAAAAGAAAAGGTTTACTCATCCGACCGAAACAACTGTTCACTTAGTAAACTCATTGAAAAATGAGAAAACGTCTGTAAATTAGAGTGGCACATTGCTTTCTAGCGTCCTAAATATCTAGACGAATCGTCATATGCTTATAAAGTGGAGTATAATGAGACACAATTTGTTACTATATTGTGTTACTAAAAGTTTAGGTAATTACACAATTGGGTTATTTCGTTGAATTAACTAATTCAAAGGTAAAAAGATAGGCAAGTTCGTTAACTTCAATTATGAAATAGACATAGCTAATTAAATTGAGCAAAATAAACTATTGTAACGTATTAACTTTAATTGTTTGGCGTGTCTAAGTGAGTAAATTGGGAATTTGGACATAAAACTATTAAAATACACTTTTTTTTGTAATACAAGTTAAATTCGTGAGACAAAGGACAACCCAACATAAAACCTGGTTTAAAATTAAATAATTTGACCTTAAGATGGATGTTTATCCATCATATTTTGAACTTATTTAATTTTAAACACACACACTGACGTTTATAAACATTCAAGTTAACCTTAAATCAAATATAAAATGAGGTTAACCTAAGAGTATACCGGTATGAATAGAGAAACTATTTCGTTTGGATAAATATTTTTACATACTGGGTATTTAACAGACAATAAGAAACTCTTTAGCAAGATACATACAGTTTGGAAAGTGCTCTCAACTGATCATCAAATATGTGAACAAGGTTAAAATTCAGCGAAAGAGGCTGACAGGTTGTTAAAAAGCAGTTTAGTAGGTTGTGTTGTCGTCCAAGTGAGGTGTTTGCAGAAGCTAAGGTACCTTTTACAAGAAGGGGTAGATTGTTAAGGTGTACAAACAGGTTAGAGGCTTCTCCCAGTCCACACTGTACAAACATTTGGCTGGATAATTTACGCTTGTGTACAATGTGCCCGGTTTACACTTGTCTAGTCTGTTAGCTCAAGGCAAGGGCGATACCTCGCCTTCATTCTTTCCTTCTCGTCCGAAGAAGATCTATTTAGATAACATTTAAGTCTGTGTACAGAATATTCCAAACTTTCTTCTCTTCTTCTTATCCTCACCCTTCTGTTGCGAAAACATCTTTTGCAAACTTCTCCCAAGGGACGAAGTGAATCCGACAGAAACTCAGCGACTAAACAAAAGTTTCCTCAAGAATGTCAACACATTTAATCTATTTTGGCTCCACGAATAATACTTTTTTTGTGGGTACACATCAAAAAATAAAGTTTTTATATTTCTTTCCTTCAACTTAAAATATTTGAGCATGTATTATCTGCTATTTGATGTAAAAATAAGAGTTCAGAGCTCATTTTATCATTCCTCATTATATTTAAAGTATTTTAGTCACCACCTTTAAGGAAACCAAACAATAGTTTTAATGTAATGCGAAATAAGAATAATTGAAATTGGAACTTCAGAACGGGAAAAAATTCTGTCATCACCTATTCGATGAAACGAACATTTTTTTCAAATAACATTTCCTAGTAAAACTAACAGCGACACCACTATGAATTAATAAAGGTCGCTAAAACTATTAAAGCGGACCTTAACGTTTAAAATAGAGAAAACAACTTTTTTACCGATATCTTACGTTTTAACGTAACGATTTTAATAAAACTTCATGTACATTGTCTAAAGAACAATTGAAACAAGTATGTAAAATTTCAACTTAATACAAGCAGTAGTATTTGAGTAATGAAGAGATACATTTATAATAATATTTTAAAAGCTACTGGGGTGGTTAAGATTCTTATAGTCGTGTATGTAGTTTTGTTTAGGAAGTAAAGCTTTGTACCGAGTACCCCCACTCTACTCCACACTGCCCTCTTCCACTTATCTTCAACTATGACATTCATCATGATTAACAAATTTTAATATTCTGTATTTTATGGCAATATGCTCGCTTCAATGAAAGAGCCACGCGATGCCTAGTACATTTTAAATTAAACATTGATAAAATCTGGCGCTATATTCAAGTTAATATCTCTCTAAGCTTCATTTTCCCAATCTTATCAGAAACCAAATATTCATGAAAAGCCTGAAAACTTTAAACTGTACTGTTACTTATGACATCCAAAGTTCATCAAAAATTGTAAATGCCAATCTAGAGGATTTGAAGTTTCATATTTCTATCATAAAACTCCGCGACAGCTGTTTTTAGTGCTAACAAGAAATATTTATGGACGTGAAAAATTTTCCAATAGAGCACCACTAAATCTTATCTCAACACTTTACGAACCTTCTAATAAAATAGTTTTTTCTCTGAAAGACAAATTGTATTTTAAATTAATCATTTATTCACTTTTAAACACTAATAATTATGTCTGAAACTTTCAATAGCTCCAACATGTATTTCTTAATTATTTAAAGCTGTAATATCTACTTGCATAAAAAAATAAGGCATTTGGTACTAATTCACTTGATGAACCAACCTATATTTGTTTACTACTTATAAATAATTCCTTCGTCTATATATCTAGTCAAAAAATCATTGGGACAAAGGAACATTACACATTCTTTATATAAAGGTGATGATAATTTTTAATCTTATTATATATTAAGACGAGGGACAATTAAAAATTAATGTAAATGGGTTACCAATGTAAATAAGTGCCTTGGTATTTTCTTGAACGAAAAACAATTTTATTAGAATGCTACAAGTTAGTCTATTATTGTGTTAAATATTTCATACTTAATAAGGTTTATGAGTTTGCAAAGAATTCAGCGCTCGTTATATTAATAGTGAATAATTTTGTTTTATTGTTTTAATTCGCATCAAATAAATGGAATAGAGGTTATAAACGCACAAAGGCATCATTATAACTAAGACTAATATTCAAAGTAAGGTTCGAGTGCAACTATAAGATGATAACAAAAGGGTTATTAAAACAAGAATAATTCATTTACCCGAAGAGCATATTGTAAATAATCTACTTGAGAATGATAGGTTAAGTGTAATAGATTCAAAGTCAAGGAAAGGTCTATAATTAAATTAAGGGAGGCTAGGTCGAGTCAAAAAGGGCCTCCAGACTCTACACCTCAAGCTCTTAGAAGGGAGAGAAACTAGCTTAGAATTGTAAATATGTTCTCATGATTTATAGGGCAACGTCTCGGCCGTCCTTTGCTTTTTATAGTCGTATATTGGTCTGAAAAGGAAACAAGTAGGCCGCTGTTCATAGGCTCTTACATTCTTTTTTTTTCTATTCTTCATTTCCCAATCACGCGAGGGTAAGCCCTTTTTGAAATAGTACGAAGAGCATATTGTTCGGCGGGGGAGGGAATACCAAGGTGGAAAACCATTGTTACAAGTTATAACTCAAGGGTTTTATGGATTAGTCTGTTGATCCATTGTTGAAGAAGTAGCACAACAAGAAGTAGCAAGCAGAGTATTTTTGCTATTTTCACCGTAAACTCACATTTCGTTGGTGAATCAAAAGTGCGGATATTTATGAGAAAAAAAGAGAGGGATAGCTCTTTCAATATCTAATTTGGTAACGCAAAAAGAAATGACCGGTTTCTTTCATTTTTACAATGAAAGAAATTCTTTAAGGTTAAGGCAATAAAAGTAAAGAAGATAATAATCAAATAAAAAAAAACTTAAGTATTTGAATTAAGAACATGGACAATTTCCACAAATGATTCACCGTTTCCCTAAATCCAAAAATACAAAATGTCATCATTATAAAGTTATCTCCCAGTAACACTCATTATCCGAATGGTTTATTTTTAATTGGGGAATAGTATCTACGCAGAATTATTGTTAACTGTAAAATATAAAACGTTTTGTCTTTTAAATTTGTTTTTGTCAATACACTTCAATTTACAAATTTTATTTATTTCATTCTCTATATACACACAATACTACTTTTACAGATTCTAGATGTTTTAATTTTCATTATAATACGGATTACATAAGAAACCTCAAGAATAATTCGAAATTCACTTAAGAAAACAGAAGTTTATTTGCAATATAAAAAAAGGTTTAGAAAGATTGTCGCAACGCATAATTTATCGGATGATATTTAATAATGAATACAAGTTAAACTTTAGTATTATGCTTTATTTTTGTTGGATCAATGTACACACAAGTTAAACTTTAGTATTATGTTTGATTTTTGTCTCATCAATGCGTGAATATAGGTTAAACTTTATTAATATGCTTGATTTTTTGTCACTTTACTGTATTAATAATTTACGTTACACTTAAGCATTGTTGTTGATTTTTGTCGGATGAATGTATGAATACAAGTTAAACTGTAGTATTATGTTTGATTTTTGTCGGATTAATGAATTTGCCTCTTTCGCAAAAAAAAAAAAAAAAAAAAAAAGTATATATATATTTTTAGAGTTGACATAACATCAGAAAATTTTGCATCTATAGAATGTACATTCTATACAATGTACGTATATAAATCCGTGTTCATCGTTAACCAAACTAAATCTTATCAAGAATTTATTTGTAAACCCTTTAAATATTTACCTGTATATCATTCTACATTATTTATAATAACTAAATTTATACCTTTATTTCTCCTGGCTCTACTTAAATCCAGTATATATTCCTTCGTATAGTTACCTCAAATACTAATCCTTTCATTCGTTGTTATAGCCTCCTCAAATCTCAAATAATCCAACTATACAGAATAAAAAAAATAATGAGCAGCCATATCAAATTTTACCTCTGGATAAAAATATTATTTTAATCAAATTTTATTTACATTCTTTTATATAATATGAAATTATTATATAAATTATTATTTGTAGTGAAACTGTTTCTCCTTTCTGGAATATAAAACTAAAACCTGATATTTTATTTCCGAATCAATTAAAAAGTAAAAAATCATTAGCAACATAGTGCATGTTCTTTGTTATAATAACTAATTTGTGGAGGATATTTATATGCATAATTTTGCTACTTAAATTGTTTATAAAACAATAAACACAAAACACACTGACAATTGACACACACATCTGTGACTGAAAATTAAATAAAGGCAGATAGTCTCGATTCTTCACAGGACGCGATTATAACTTGTAACATACAGTAAATTTAGATTTCTTGTTTTAAAGATATATAGGCGAGTAAAATTAACAATTAGTTAATTAAAAAAGGTCATATTTCACCCCTTATGGGTCTCACTGAGACACAGATGATCTGAGGATAATTTTAGTTTTTTAGTTATTTATATTTATTCTTTTTAAAATTGTTATAAACTATGTAAAATTTTAACGCATGTAAGGCTTTGAGGTCATATGATCGTAAGAGATTAAATATAACTTTTTTTTTTAATTAACTAATTGTTAATTTGACTCACCTATATGATTCTTAAAACAAGTAATCCAAAGTTATCACAGGTGCAAACTTGGATAAGAATTATTGTTCAACTGAGTTACAGTAAATATTTATACAAGGTCCAAATACTAAATTTAACCACAAAATTCCGTAACAACTGGAAGAATCCAAAACAGATGCAGTGAGTATGTGGGTTTAGTTCACTTAAGCCAGTTCACTTATAACAGTTTTTGTTCTAAATTGTTTAATTAGAAAATATGTTTTTATGTGAAATATCGAACATATTATTTATATCTGTGGTAAGAAACAAAGTAAAAGTATAATAAAGTAAAGCAGTTTTTATAAAGAATCGTTCATCAATAATAACGCTTGGGTTAAATGCATTAATAAATCATGATTAAAGATAGGGTGGAAGGTAAAAGTTATAAAGTTGAGAAAGTGCAAGAGTTAAGCAAGGTTAAGGCGGGTTTAGTCAGACGGGTGATTAAGACAGAGGGTGCACTTCTTTTCTCTTTCCCTCACTTCTCGAAAGCTTTTAAAGAGAATAAAAAGAGAGGTGGCATCACTTTTTCTCTTCTGGCTGGTCCTGTAGTTCGGATCAGTCCAGGAAATTAAACGAGTCCACACGAGGACACAAGAACGAAAGAAACTAAAAACCTAGCCAAGTCACTTTTAAAAACAGGTGTTATACAACTTACTATTGTCCCTGACTAACGGGTAGCACTTCATTTCCTAAAGTCCTACCCTTATTCCTATCTTCTTGCCAGTTTTAAGTATAAAGGCTACGACCCTTCACGAAGCCACTTTTATTTTTACACGCCATCTTTCCATTTAAAGACACTTGCTGTCTTACGTTCTCCTCTAGACGGTAATATATTTGGTATTCAAGTCACCCTTACCCAGAAAGTGACATAAAAAAAGTAAACGATCAAGAATAAAATACTTCTTTTATATCTTACCTCTTCTTTTAAATAGGGATCTAATACTTGTAAAAAGAGGTATTTTTTAAGAATATAAAGTTTTTAACTCCCTTCTTTTGTTAAAAAAGGATTATTTATCCAGAAGGATTAAAATGAACGGCTTCCTTCTAATTAAAGCGACAACACAATTAAACGAATTTGTATGTTCGACATTTATTTTCAACTCTCTCAACTCGTTATAAAAAGAAATATTTACCTTTCATAAGTTCAAGTCAAAAACTTTAAGTATCGTAATGAATCTCTTTTCTATTTATAAAGGAATAAATTAATTTCATTTAAATAAGAAAACAAACAAAGAAAAAAAAATAGAAGTATACAAAGTTTGTTTAACTGATAAATAAAATAAGAATAATGATAAGTTTTAATATGCATTAAGAACTGTTAAAATAAGTTTACATATTTTATTAAATAGTCAATTAATTAAAACTCTTTAAAGTTAAAATTCAGCTTCTGTAATTAAGTAGTTGGAAAAAAGATACAACATTCTAATAAGATAATGTTAAAGATATTAAATTATTAATTAGGTATGAATGATGTGAAATAATAATATCTGCACAGCACAGACGACAGACAGCCATTTTTTAAAAACCACTTTTTTGGACTAAAGAGAATCTCGTAAAAACGTGTTCCATTTTACATGTGTCATTTTTCGCGCCACCACGATACTTTCTTTTTATATGAAAAGTAAAAATTGAAACACATTTGTATAACAAGCTAGTTTCGATTTTTTAAATTGGTGGCTATCTAGCATGAAGTGATGTTTGGTCAACATTTATTTAACCATTGCAATAGTAAAATTTCAATCATTCTGGGGGAAAAAAATTCGATTGAAGGAGTTATTTACAGGTAGCAAGTATAAGTAAAATATTAGAAATAACTCACTTGTAGAAATTGATATTTGTCACATACATAAGAGTGAATTTGTTTTCTTTGTATTTAACCTAGCTCATTCTTCACACACTTGTATTCTGCAGTTAATGGTAGATACTAAGGGCCATCCATTCAACACGCTTTCAATTCTATCTCGGAATCATTTATAAGTGATTCTGCTTTAAAACCCAAGCCTTCACATTCAGCCTTAAGCATTCTTCAAGGGAATATGCTTGAATGGTTCACATCTATTTATGAATTCAGAAGCTCACTCAATTTAGACGTTTTCCTCGGGCGTTTATATCTGTTTAACCTTCACAGTATGAGTTTCAACAAAGAAATGTTTAAATTAAATTTTCTTTTCACTCAGAATTTTTATGTCTCGTTTATTTCCACATATCCTACTTTTTGTTTCATATCTATTTAACGTCTACTTAGAAAAAGTTTTTAATTAAATTTTAACATTTTTCCCCTCTTTTTGGTCGCCATTCTTTGCTTTTACAATAACGGCGAAATAATTTTAGTTTCATTTATCTTATTTAATTAGAAAATACTTTACCGTTAAACTAGTAGAAATAATATAAAAAGGATTGTCGAAAAGAAATGAATAAAATAATAGGATTTAAAGTTTAACGAGTGAAATTTATATTATGATATTCCGACGATGTAACGGCTTAAATATGCAAATTTTAAATCAGTGACGTAGCTGATCATTTGGTGCCCCTGCAACTCCTCTATTTATTCCGCTCAACTAAAGCTCGAAAAAAAAAAAATTATGCAGCATTATATCATGATATTCTTTTGGAACGAAGTTTTTTATGGCACGTTCTGGATCCCGGGAGTGAATCCAATATAAAACGACAAAAATCACCGTCACAAAATCTACTGATGACGATTACTTGAGTAAAAGATGACCGAGTTAGTTGAAATTTGGTACACATGTTCATTTTACCAATACCCAGGCTAAGTTTGTTGGACATAATTCACCCAAGCGTTCACGTGCATCGCTCGCGTAAACGTAAGCTTTAAAAATGTTAAAACGGAAAAAAAATTATCGACAATATTAAAAGCCGGTTCCTTGACTTGTTTTGTTTATTGTTGTTGTATATGTCAAAATGTCACTTGGTTTTATATAAAAGTGGTTTATATACGGTTTTTGTTAAAAGTAAAATTGATTTATATATTAGGTATACTATCATAATACTGCGTACCTAATCCAAGAAAAAAATCTAAGTTCATCTATTTAATGAGACAAAAAACTTTTTAAATATTTTTTTTTTTTTAGTAAAACTGCTATAAAGTGATAAAGATCGCTAAATTTGTTAAAGTGGACCTAAAAACGTCTTAAACGTGGATGTTTAAAATAATGAAAACAACGGCTTGGTACAGACAGTTAACTACTTTTAATTTTGTCTCTTTTCTAACTCCACCATGTAGAAGTAGTTAGCAAATATACGTACTTGGCAGTGAGATAATATAAATTATATTTAATGAAAATGTAAGGAACTTTTCCTACCATCCCACGACACCACACGTATTTTTTTTATACTTGTATTTCCTGTGATAAAAGGATGGGACGGACAAACGATATTTTTAAACTTATATATAGTCACATCGAGTTCAGAGATGTCTTATTTATAGATATATAAAGCCCTCTCTCCTCCACTCTCATAATGTTTACCCATTTCTATGCTTAACTCTTTCTAGTTAGAAATTTTAAATGAAAATCTGTACAAATTAATTTATAACAATTTAATTAAAATTAAATCTTATTCATAAAAATAATATTTAGGTTAAAAAGCGGTTTGGTATTTACCAAATATAATTGAAATTTTTTAGAAGAAAAAAAATATATACAGACGGGTGATTAAGANCCTCTCTTTCTCTCTCTCTCGCTCTATAAATATATATATATATATATATATATATATATTATTACATCAGATCAAAATGCTTTAAAAATTTTCTTTTAAAATCTAAAAAGCCAAGAGTTCCTGAGAAATAAATATTTTAAATTAGTAAGTAATGAATATAAAACTCCTTTTTACATTCTAATTAAAAATGCCTCTTTTATAAAAAGGAGGGACCAATGTAAGTAATGCTGGGGTGAAAAGGGTACAAAATACCAAAAAGGTTGAATTTTATATACATCAAAAAACTCAATAGAATTCTTGAAGAAAATGTCCGACATTCTTTTTCTAATCAACTTAGTTTAACGTTTTTCTCTGCAAGAACCAGGAGGAAAATTTAAAGAACTTATCATAGGTACTATAATTTATTTAATTCTGTTTCAAAATGGGTTTCCTTTCGAGCTAAATATGTATTAAGGAGCAAAGAGTATATATTTATTTTAAAAAATTTCCACGAAAGCAATCAACTTGTGTTCAGTCTTTTGCTCTTGAGAACCAAGATAGGACAATTTTACGAGTATATCATAGTATAATAAAATTATTTAATTCTCTTTAAGAAGCATTTTCATCAAGATGAATTTGTAAAGGGTAAATACACAGAGAGGATATATTAAATAGAATGGAGTTGTAAGCTTTGTAAAGTCAAATAGGGGAAACATAATAGAATTGCAATCTTATTACATTAATTATGATAATTACTGTAAACATGAGATTAGAAGGTGAAGGCTTTTTGATGGAGAATGCTCTTTACAAGAGATTTTAGGACTTGGGACTTTCTTTCATCTTCTACTTTGAAAACCCTTGTCATTTTTCCTTGTTTCAGAACATTTCTGCTTACAATCAAGTTCAACAACATCTCTCACTTCCAAAATCATAGCTAAAAAAATGGAAGATTAAAATTAACAAGATTTGAAGTAGCCAGTATCCATATAGCTTTCAGTTTAAGACATGACAATTAAGAACTTGTATTCCTAAACCAAACTCCTATTCCTCTTATTAAATAATTCAAATTACAATTATCAATAACTACGGGACTATTCCTCACTCTAGCACTTTCGACAATCTTGACTTACACCTGAATCGACTTCTAACGCCCACACCACACAAAACTCAATCTACAAGACTGCAACAGACGTTACAGACTTTTATACAGACTCCTTATACGCATTGTCCTAAAGCAACATGCATAACAAGTTACTCATTGATAAAACTATAACTAAGCCCATATCGGCATACAAATTGAACTTTGGAGTTGCGCTAATTAATATAATAAACAAAACATAAATAAATAAATCCCAGCTTTGGTTACTCATTTATAAAAACAAAAACTTTGCATTTTGTTCTCGATTAATGATATTTATAAATATTGATTTAGGTAGCTAAAGATCAATACTCTTGTTCTTTTTTAGGGTTTCGTTGGTAAAACCAAAAAAAAGAAACCCTTATAGTTTCGTTTCTGTGTCTGTCTGTCACTCCGTACGGTTCCAATGACTTTTGAACCATAATAGATAAAAACATGAAACTTTCTAGTATAAAAGATCGTTTTGACGCGCACACAGGAAAAACGTAGAGAACTCAAAATAATCAGCTGTTCAAATTCAAAATGGCGGATAATTCACATCGCGAGAAAAAAATATTTTTTTACAATTTTGAGTGGGGTATCAAATGAAAGGTATTGCAGAGTAGATTACAAATATATATACCACTTAGGGTTAGTGTTTAGTTTTCGGCGCCATTTTCCCAAAAAACATCGACATTTTTCGAGTCCCCCCCCCCTTAAACCGTACTTTCGCTATTACTAAAAAATAGAAAAATTTGCAAAATGTTCGATCTTCTGGGCCATAGAAAAAATAAGATTAGCAACTCGATCTGATTTACTGGAAATCCAAGATGGCGAATAATTCATGTCACTTGAAAAACATATTTTTTTTAAATTTTGAGTAGGGTATCAAATGAAAGGTATTTAAGTGTAGATTACAAAAATATATATAAAAATTTTCGTGTCCCTCCCCCCTCTTCCCCTTTAATAATTTTTGTTCACAATATCAACGAAACCCTTTTTACGTGAGACTTCACGCCTTACCAATTTATTTAACTCCGCATGATAATAAGAGATGTATTACATAAATAGTTAATTTACATTATGTAAATTAACCATTTGGATTACTTTTTGTTCTTTGAATAGAATAGCTGTAGAATTTCGCTCTTTCTCTGCTGCTTGCATATAAATATTTGCATCTCTTTCGATTCCATACTTTCATTAATAGTTTTGTACGTCTAAATTTAATTTAATTACTCGAAGATTAATTGCCTTTTCGTAAAAACAAAAACAAAAAAACAATGCTAAAATAACATCACCTACACACTTGTCGGCGCTACTTAATTCCCTCTAATTTACTGTGAAGTTGATGAGGTCATCAAAACCTACAACTCATGTTTCTTTTAATTAAACATTTTAATTAGATATGTAACAATCGGAACGATAAAAATTCAATTGCTCTCAAAATACTATAAGAATTATTGATTTTTTTAAAAAACATGAAAAACAGTAAAATTGTGTATAGCTGGGTCTATACTACTGCGTTGTGTCTATACTACTGTGATTGAATTAACAGTGCGGCGAAAATATTTACGACAAAAAATTATTACGAACAGTCAATCAATTTTGTGACAGCGTTTACACTCACCAAGGAACGAAACTTTTTATTGTGTGGACCCAGCTTAAATAAACTAACACTAATTTCCACTTGTATATTTTTTAGTATACAGTAGTGCAGTCGCAGTATTTCACGGGCCAGTAAATAAAAAAGAAAGTTAATATAAAACTTATATGCATTATGACTTATGATGACTGATAACTTAATACGGTACTCCCTTGTAATTCTGAATATAAGTTGCTAGATGGCTAATAAGGTATAAATAAATTTTAGATTAATAATTCATCCAAAAAAACGTTTCAACTTTAATTTAAAGTCATCTTCAATCGTAGCAGTACAACTTTTTTCAATTAATAAGTCATCCTTAAGTCGAAAACAATTTTAAAATCTGTCTCCATAAGAGGAGCTATTAAATAAAAAGTTAATGAAATAAAGTCGAAGCGCTTCGTCGAATAAATTATTAATCTACAATTTTTTTACACCTCTTCAGCCATTTAGCCACTAATATAAATATAAAAAAAAAATTGACACTAATATTTACCTGAGGATAATTGAGTAATTCCTACTTGAATAGAAAATCGGATGTATTATTTTATAATATTTAAATATATGTCAGTGTATTATATATTATATTCATATAATAACAAAAACATGCAATAGGTACTTAATAGAAACATCTGTTAGGATATGAAATCAATCGTAAAATGTTAGTGACACTATCTGTTATGTATTTACTAATAGCTCTATATAAAATTGTTTTGTCTTCGTGTATATTTTCTTAATGTACCGATGGAAGTAGGCTAACTCTGCAGGGATTTGAACACACAATCCTTTTCCATATGAATAATGTTGAGAGAATAGAATTTTTATAGTTCAGCAGAACACTTAAATCAATTTGAATACCATAAAGATGCTAGGGGTAAAAAAAAAAAAAAAAAAAAAAAAAAAAAAAAAAAANACACTAAAGGAAGATATATTAGGAATACTAGAAATTCAAAGGGTGAAATGAATGTGAAAGTTAACACTAGATAGGAAACATGAGAGAGAGAGATGAAAGTTGGTAACAACACTTAAGCATTACATGCTTGAGTTTTGACCATATGACCGCTCTAACCACTACGTTATGTAAAGGACCCTAGGTCCTCTAGTTAGCCCTAAACAGAGACGTTCTAAAACCATTAATCAAAATGGATATGTAGGGACTTTAGGACCAGGCGTTTCCACAGTTAAAACCACAACAGGGAACAAGCTGAAATATTTGAAGCTACTGAAATATCTCACGCTAGCATTCAACTAAATTTTACATTTGTCGTTCTCTTTCCACTTCTACAAATTTTATCGCCTCCAATGATAATCCAGTTTCCACACATTTTTTTATTCTTCCCTAAAAAACCACCAGGTCTCCGAATATTTTTTAACTTTCTCACTTTTGCTTTAAACATAAAAACCACTGAACAATGTGAAACCCTCGAAAAGGAATTTAAAAAAACAATATTGTCCTCATCCTAATTATTTTCGATTGTGGTTATTGAAAAAAAAAAAAAGAACATTTTTCATTCGGTTTTAATATTGTGGTATCAGTCTGAATAGAGTCGTGAGAGAGGGAAAGTATCGTAAATTATAAAAAATAAATTTATTTTTCAAGCTTATTGGCTCTTTTTTTAACCTTTTGAAAATCTCATTCGAATTATAAAAAAGTGATTTATTTTTTGTTTTCCCGTCCTGTTTATGATATTTATTTAAAAAAAGAATGATTTAATTTATCTCAATTATAGCTTCTGTTATGGCTTTAAATAAAAAACATCCTTCTTTTTTAATATCTATAATGAAGTAGGAAAAAGCTTGCGGTAAAGGGAATAACAAAGTGGTTTCGTTCAGATCAAATGGAGATAAACATACTTCATTATGGACTAAACATGTATTTTTTATGTAAAGTTACGAGTATATTGCGTGAGGACATACAGTAAATAGAATGAATTTATGTATTGTTGCAGTAGTTTCAATTAATTCTTATAGCAATATCGAATTATGTAGATAATCAGTTTTCACAAATCCTAAAAACTACATACATTTATTTAAGCTATAGCATTAAGATAATTTTAAATAGGACAATAATTTAAATGTTTTTTGTTTGTGACTAGATTTATGTATAGGCAACTAAATAATATAATAAATAAATGAATTGTATGTTAAATAGTTTGTATGCTACTGAATAACATTAAATAAATTATTCAAGCGTTCAAGGGAATACTCGTAATATTACATTTCGTATAGTTTATGACTATAGGATTCTATTAAATAAATGAAATATTTAACAGAAACAAAGAGACAACAAAATTAAAGTACATAATATTAGGAATATACAGTAATTTTAACAGGTTCCCTGTTTAATATTAAGTAAATAATTTAGAGTAAATCAAACATTTACTAAATATACTTTATAAATCATTAGACAAACAACATCTGATAAAACAAATGAATGGATAAAACTCATTAAGAATTATTGAAACAAAGTAGCAATAGGTAATGTTTAATGAAGACTGGTCATCAGTTCAATTAGGATGTCTAGCTAAACGGTCTTCAGGTCACTTAGGATGACCGGTTTAATGTCCTTCACTCACATAGGATGGTCAGTTTAATGTTCTTCACTCACATAGGATGGTCATTTTAATGTTCTTCACTCACATAAGATAACCAGTTTAATGTTCTTTACTCACATTGGATGGTCAGTTTAATGGTATTCTCTCTCTTAAGATGACTAGTTTAATGGTCTTTACTCACAATAGGTCAAAATAGGTCTGCATTTTACATTTCGCTGTTGTGGTTATGAACATATCAATTAATAGCTCCCTATCAGTGTTAAATTCACTAATAAGTAAGTTTTATAAGCCTTAGGAGAAAGATTTTTTTTTTTTTTTTTTCTAGCTCGTGACAATGAACAAATAAATAATGTACATGAATAATAATTAAAAAAGAAATACATAGAATTATGTAAAATGATATGCACCTTACTTACTTACTTATTCCGTTCCTCTTCTATCTCTCGGTGTAGAGGATGCACAAAGGCGACGCCATTGCAGTCTATCTAAGGCCACTGTCCTAGCGTTTCCATGCGTGATACCTCGCTTTTCAAACACTGGAAGCAGGGTGTCTAGCCATGTCGCTCTGCGGCGGCCTCTTGGCCGTCTTCCTTCACACCTCGCCTCCATTGCTTGCTTCGGAATCCTGTGGTCTCCCATCCTGACGACATGACCAAACCATCGCATTTTTTGCCTATCTACTCTATCTGACAGTGGCTCCACTTGCAGACTCGTTCTTATTGTTTGGTTCCTAACTCGATCCATACGTGTCTTCCCTGCTATTCTCCTTAGGCAGCGCATTTCAGCAGTCTGCTCTCGACTGTTTCTTTTTGGTGTGTGCGCCCATAACTCACACCCATAAGTAAGGGTTGGCACGTAGGTCGAGTTATAAACTGCCATTTTTGTTGTGGTTGAAACTTCCGTTTTACCCAAAAATGCTGAATGTGCATGGTATAGACTTCCGGTTGCTGCTATTCTTGCATTTAGGTCCTTATCAGGTTTTCCATCCGCACTAAGTACTACGCCCAGATATCTTAAACTCCTCAACCTGTTTTATTACGCTCTGCTGGACCGTTATCCTGTGCCGGGTCTGTTCTCTACTGATAACCATACTCTCAGTTTTAGCGGTGTTAATTATCAGTCCTTTCCTGTGAAGTGCCTCTGTCCAAATGTTCATATTTTCTTGCAGCCGCTCGGCTGAAGCTCCCAAAAGGACTACGTCATCGGCATAGGCCAGCACTGTCATCTTTATAGGCTGCATCATCCAGTTTCCCACTATTAAAGGGCGCATAGCCCCCTTGCACTCTTTAATTACATCATTCATTAGGATGATGAAAAGGTAAGGGCTAATGATATCTCCTTGTCTGACACCTGATGTTGTTAAGAATTCTTCCGAAGTAGCATTCCCAGTGCTGACATAGTTTCTACATACTTTATAAAAACTCTGTATTCTCCTAATAAGCATATCCTCCACACTTCTTTTCCTAAGAACACGCCATATTTCAGTCCACTGCACACTATCGAAAGCTTTTTCCAGGTCTATAAAGCACGCGTGGATTTCTTTACCATACTATACTATAGCCTTTTCTGAGATTTGCCGCATGGAAAGTTTTTCCAATGTGTGATCTAATATGTGCGACTCATCATGCAAGAGGTTTAGTAACCAAACAACGTCTTCACACAAACAATTGTATTTGAAACAATTGACCAGATTCGGATATTTTAAAGCAGCCTTCTTCAGATAATCTAGAGGTTACTGGATCGATACCAAAAAGTACAAGTGACCACTTGCACTATTCCACATTAAACTATAGCTTCTACAAAATATCAATCTATTATTTTAATACAATATTAATAATGATTATCATACAATTACTATTATTATATATAATGATTATGGTATATGGTATCGAATGGTAATATTTTATTATTATAAAATAGATATAATTAAATTAACAACAAACATATTCCTCACAATAATTAAATTATAAAATCTCTATTAAAAATAAATTATGAGAAGTAAAGAAAAAGAAATGATTTATTATAAATTATTTTTTTCTACACTAAAACAAAAAATTTCCAGGTTGATTAATTTAAATGGGAAAAACTTTCCATTATTCAATACGACAAACTAGTAGGGGGTGAAAATATATAACTTGGAGCAAGAAAATAAAATTTTAATTTCTTACGGCTCTCCCTTGGGTTTATGCAACGTTGCATTCATTATTTTATGTATTGCTGTTGCGATTTCCAAGTGGTAAATCAAATTATGGAATAGAGTCGATCCAATCAAATAAGTCCTTC
>KZ652339.1:125505-139553 GCA_001010745.2 Gerris buenoi
TATATATATATATATTATTTCATACGTGGCAGGGGCGTATAAAATGAAACGTAAAATACAAAAGAAAGGAGAACAGTTGAGAATAGAGAATGAGAGTAAGAGCCAAGGGATCTTAAACAAGAACAAGTAAGAAATAAAGAAAAAAAGAGAGAACGGAGATACTTGGTGTGCAAGTCTTGTCCGAATCCTTTAGCAGCGAAAGGGTGAGACTTGAAAATTGTCCTACGGTAAAAAGTGCCGAGAGAGGGAGGGCGTACTTGAGAACTTGTAGCACAAAAGACAGAACGAGAGTTGAAAATACGACCGAGTTGAAAAATATGTTTAGAGGGGGGGGGGGGGGCGCCCTTAGCCCTTAGGCCTCTGGGGAGTAAAGGGTATAACTTAATTCTCAAGGGGTGGTCTCTCTGACCATGTCCCACAATACCCCTAACTGTTGCTTCGGGCCACCCTCTGCCTTCTCTTGTTCCAGCTATTGTCCTTTTTTTATCAAATTTTCTATAACTTATCAAAAATACACAAAGACTTCCCCATTTTTTATACTTATATGTATTTGTTAACCTGGAAAGATTATAAAGTTTTTTCTCTTTTTTTTTGAACCTCTTTCAAAGCAAACAAACAAATAATTGAGAAAGGAAAATACGATTTATTTGATTGGATTTGTTAATATTTCAACATTTTAGTTATTTAAAGAAAGGGCTATAGATTTTAATTTAAATGAGAAAAATATTCCTCTATGGACTAAACATACATGTACGTTAAGAAATTGGTGTAAATATACTAGATGCAAATTATTCCATTTCCCAACATTAAATTTATTTAAAATTATGTAAACGAACGTAATCGGTAAATTATATTTCCGTGAGCACTGAAGTATAAATGGTCACAGAAATATAATATAATCCTACGAATCCTAGATTGATCACACATTATTATTGATGAATCTATCACTGAAAGAAATTTAGCATCATTAATATTAAATAGAAAAGTTTAACTATTGGTAAAATTTTGGTTTAATTGATGGTGCCATTATCACTAAACAAATAAAAAAATCATATATATTATTGAGTGGAATTGGAATTAGATATATAGACGAATAAATGTGTTCATAAAATTTAATGAGACAACTGACATCTTTTATTTATGTAAATTTAACATTCTCAGATAAAAGAATTGCATTTTTCATACATAAAATAATAGCTGTCCAAAACGTCTTATAATTACACATCATCAATGACACTAAGATAATTTAATAAATAAATTGCTTGTTTGGTTCAAGATTTTGTGAAACTTCAACCAACCGAATAATACTTTGATCAATTTATTCTTAAAGGGTAAATATAAATAAAAAACAGCTCCCAAAATTTTATTTTAATTTTATTATCTTTTTTTAATAGTCAGTGAATTAAAAACTAATTAGCTGTGGTTGTTAAAATCATATTTGCATTTGTCTACAAATCCTACAATTCTAATATCGTTGTTAAAATTATTAATGTAACAAGATATTTAATGGCTTTTATTGATAATGAAAGCATTCTATTTCTTTTTTTGATTGAATTATAAAAAAACAACAAAAAAAACATGGAATATCTGTTCAATAAATCTATGTTATACAAGGTTGAAATTCAAAGATCCAGAATTATTTTCAAAGAAAAAAATCGTTCTTTCTGTACAGGCTTTGAATTCTTAATTTAACCACGTTGTATTTTAAAATTATTAATGTAACAAGATATTTAATGGCTTTTATTGATAATGAAAGCATTCTATTTCTTTTTTTGATTGAATTATAAAAAAACAACAAAAAAAACATGGAATATCTGTTCAATAAATCTATGTTATACAAGGTTGAAATTCAAAGATCCAGAATTATTTTCAAAGAAAAAAATCGTTCTTTCTGTACAGGCTTTGAATTCTTAATTTAACCACGTTGTATTTTAAAATTATTAATGTAACAAGATATTTAATGGCTTTTATTGATAATGAAAGCATTCTATTTCTTTTTTTGATTGAATTATAAAAAAACAACAAAAAAAACATGGAATATCTGTTCAATAAATCTATGTTATACAAGGTTGAAATTCAAAGATCCAGAATTATTTTCAAAGAAAAAAATCGTTCTTTCTGTACAGGCTTTGAATTCTTAATTTAACCACGTTGTATTCATTGTTTTATAATACGTATATAACCATGTACTGCAAGCGCGGGATGAAAAATTGATGAGATATAAAATGAAAGGATGAGGGTTGATGTGAAGGAACTAATCGGTTTATAAAGTGACTCGATGTGTTAGACGCTGGTGAGGCATCTTATATGGGCCACACGAGAAAAAATGGAATTTTGAAGGGTGTACATATAGTGGTATAGTGTGGGTGGGCTTGTGCGACACTCTGCTCTACACAAAAAGGCTAAAGGCTTATATGGTGGCTTTATGAGGAAGCGATAGGGTGCCGATAACAAGGACCAAGGCATTGTCACGTAATGACTTCGCCGTCCTCACAACCTTTACCCATCCCTTAATAATACCTTGTTAGTCACGTCGGCAATATAGGCACCTCTCTCTCGGGAGTACCACGGAATATTGGTATCTCCTGGGGAGTCTTCGGATATTGGCCGATACCTGAAGTAAATATTCCTGTCACTAGCTTCAATGCTCCCTCGATACCTAACCATAAGTTCCGCAATAGGAAGGAAAATTCAAATTAACTTTTTGAAACGACGATGAAAAGGGTCGATGGCTGAATTAAAAAAGGGGGAAAACCGGGAAGGGCTCTTAAAGAAGCTTCCTTGCCATAAAGAAATATTCGAAGCGACCTTTGGAATCATTCTATTAATTTCACAAACATTAGAGAGGAAACAGTTATCGCATTTACTTTCTTTCTTGTTATTAGAAGCTGTTCCCCCCGTCTAAAGTCCTCACTGAAAAAACTCCCATAAATTGTAATTTTAAGTGCATTCGAAAAGTTGATTCCTTGATGTTTTAATGATAAGGTGTTAATGATAAAACTTTTTCTTATAAAAAAAAAACTTTACTTTCTAATCCAGTGAATAGCATTTTAAAATGATAATAGAAGCTGATACAACGCACACCAAGTGGCTTTATTATTAAGAAGAGTAAATAATAAATATTAAAGTAATGGAGTGGGGTTGCCTGGTGCCAAGCTCACCTTCCTGGATTAATCTATAAATACACCTCTACAAGAATCGTAACCACCAGCACATTAAACTATTATTTAATAACTAAAGACAGCCGGTATGATTTTTGTTAAATAAAACTCGCATTATTTATCACGCTGATAAAACATTTTACGCCCATTTCAATTTCAAAGAGGAGAAAATAATTTAAACAAGCATAGCGAGTTTCTTATATTCAAAAAAATATGCTTCTTGTCCGTTTGTTTGTCAGCTTGTAACTTTTTACTGATCCTTAAAATTTATTTAATAATTTCACAGTCGAATTCACCGCATTTACGCGTGTGACTATACATTGAGTAAAGTACGATAACTTTGGTAAAAATTCACGCAACCGATTGAGTTGAAATTTGGTATAGATGTATGCTCAGGCTAAGATCGATGGACAGCAATAACCATCCATGCGTTCACGTGCAACGCTCGAATAAACGTGAGCTTTACATTAAAAATTTAATTTTTGGAGGATAAAAGATTCTAACTTTATTTTTATAATGAGACAAACTTTTATTTTTATTTATTTATTTATAAGTTTTTCATTATTTTCCCTTAAGATGACCTCTATAGACACTCCCATATATAACAGACATAATACAGTAGTTATGTCTATGGGTTTTGAATTAAATGAATACTAAAAAAATCTCTCTTTCCATGGGTGCAAGTTTTTAGTACTATCGTAATAACTATGTTTGTACAAGTTTGTGTAAATACTAAAGAGAGTTGATGAATCATAGAGGGATGGATAAAGACAGAGAGGGGGAGAGAGAGAGAGAGAAAGCAAGATAATAAAAATAAAAATAAATGAGAATAATTAATATTGAATTTATAATGTAGTCAGATTACAGTGGGCAGTTAANTCATTGAAATATGTATCAGTGTATGTAACCTATATATAAAGAAATAAAATGGTTTATTTTTAGGCTTGAGAATGACCGGCTTCGGTCGAAACGTCACCATATCTAGAAATTGATTATACTTTTTTATTTTACCCATAATGGATCCATCTACAAACACATATAATTTTTCATAATAATATGAGGTGATTATAAAAAAAAGAGTGTATTAGTATATATAAAACTGATAGATTGACTATTTGGCACCAATTCAAGCCTAGATTATTAGATGAAAAAAATTAAGTATACGTTTTCTAACGCCACACTTATTATTAAATACGAATTTGGCAAAATGAGAGTCAAAACATGAAGAGCATATATATCATATTCGTAAGACCCTATTATTTATGAAATATCTAAATCGCTAATCAACCTAAAACATTTTTGTAAAATATTACGTAATTTTAGACTGATGTGAATGACCCTGCGTTATTATAAAGAAAATTGAACTATTAAACATTTCTATTTGTAATCCACTTCAATAATTCACGAAAACCTAATAATATACATATATTTATGTTTTGTAAAAATAATAAATTACTTAAGTAACAAAAAGGTCAACTGTTTATAGAACAATTTGGATTCGCTGAAATTTAATTCGGCTGATTAGAGAGGAGATGTCAACATTAGAATTATAAATCTTTTTTACAGAATGACGCGCATGTTAAAATTTATTGTAGTGTTCACAAGCGACTAGACTGTTGACCACTAAAAAGATTTTCTTATTATAGTTCCCGTGCCAAATTTAATTAACACGTGTCTTTTATTCTAATATGTGATTTTGTTTACTAGTTAAGTACATTAATTTTATTTTTAGTCGAATCATCAATCATCAATCGAATCATTGACTTTATAATTATCCTATTCATGTCTAAACGATTTATGTTAATAATATCATGAACGATGATTTTCCAAATAATTTGCCTTATGTGGAGGGACAAGATTTTTTTTCAAGATGAAAATACGAATATATCTTTCGTGGTATGTGTAGTGTAGGTCGTAAAGAAATATACATAATATGCCTTCTAGGGTTGAAAGTACCCTAAGTTAAAAATGTTTTGGAACTATCGATTTAATGCCTTTTCTTCAAAACTTTAGAATACACGACATTATTGTTCTCACGTCCCTTAGTAAAGGTTCCTAAAAATAAAAGACCTACTTGGTCAATCTTGAATATTGAGGACTTACAGATCATTGAATGTTGGCTCCTTTTTATCAAGTCAAAATTCCTGCGTAATATCACCAGTCCCCTTTCATAATGATCCCAGAACTCTATTCGTAAGGGAACTTCTGCATTCTTCTTGCCTAACTAAATGCCACGGCTCGTAATCCAATGTTATATTACTCCCTATTCTTATTCAATCCCCTGTGGAGTGAATTTGTTGCAGAAAATTAATGTTTTAACAAACAAGCCTTGTGACTTTCTTTAATTTGAGGATCAAACATATGAAGTATGTTAATACTAAGTAACATCGTATTAACATTATCTAACATAGCACAAACATTGTCCAAGTCCAAAGAGCGAATACTAAGTAATATTGTACTAAGCTTTAACACATCTAGATTCCTTATTCTCCGAAACATCTTCAAGCAAATTATTATTTCAAATATATGTGTAAAGTTAGTTGTTCGTCTCGTGTAGATGTGTTGTGTAGATGAAGATGGAAAAAGGAGGAAACACAAAATCTAGTTCGTAAATTATAGAAACAACAAATGACCTGTAAAAAGAACTGTTTATTACATTTTACAAATCTGTGTATATTCAATAGATTCCACATTAAACAGTTCATATGATTCTTTCCCCGAATCTTATTAACATCAGATACCAAACCAAATTTACTCCTACTCGGAACCTCCATATAACCACTTAAAGCAATAATAATATATATATTTTTACCCCATATAACAATGAGGCATTGAGAAAAAAAAGAACCATTGAGACTACAATAGAACACAAAGGAAATAAAAACACCAATAAAAATAAGGCCACAAAGAACGAATTCAAATAACCTGAATAAATTTGGCTCAAAGTCAACCAGCACTGTTGAGTTTTTGATTAAATTCATACAAAAATCTATTTTAAAATTTTTCTTTCAATCCATTGAAAGTTCATTTTAAATTTCAAATTGCACTTTAGTTATCACGGATTTTGTTTCTGTGTGTTAAATAACCTAACTAAACAAACTGCATTCGCTTCCATAGAAAACTTGATATCATTATAATAGTAAGAGAGATGTCACGTAATAAATAAGGGATGTCATATAATAATAAAAAAAATCTCTCTATTATAAAGCTATAAAAAAAATATGATTGACTTATACTAAACAAGTATAACAAAGAAAGTTCAGAAAGGAAGATATATGTATTTATATGATTTATTTATTCATTTAGAAGGGAAATTAATTTGATTAGATTTCAAGGTATATGATATTAAATTATGTTAAAAATAATTTTCAACTAGAATTTTAGATCGATCATAGTTAAAGAGCTATATCCGGGGATTTTACTCAGAAAAAAATCATTTTGTTAAATAAAACACAATCATCAATCATTAATAATTTTGTGGTACTTAGAAAAAAAAACATTTGGTTAAATAAAACACAATCATCAATTATTAATAATTTTGTGGTACTTCAAATAAAACACAATCATATTTAAGACAGGTTTTGGCTTGCTTAGATAATATAAAAAATAAAACAATAAGCTATATCATCTTCAGTTGACTGATTTATAAAGACAGTTGATTTTCTAATTTTAACTAGGAACTGGGGGAAAACAAATTTACAAAATTCCCCCAGTTCCTAGTTAAAATTATAAAATTAAAGCAGTCTTTATAACTCAGTCAACTGAATAAGATAAATGTTTTAGTTAGTGTAGCTTATTGTTTTATTTTTTATTTATCTAACCAAGTTGAAACCGGTCTTATATTATTTGTATATTTTATTGTGGTAGGAAATTATACTGATTTTGTACAATAAATTATTGTTTTTTTTAACTAAATGAACCCTCAGGCTTTTTTTCAAACTATACGAATACAAATTTTCATGTCTCTAGGTTAATAATAAAGGCGTGTGTCGACCCCCGTTCCCGTGTAGCCTTAAATAAAATAATTTCTATTTAATGATACTTTGCCAACTAAAATCTCTTTCAATCTGCTCCAAAGCTTTTAAGGTTAAAGAGAGTTAAAAGTCGAAAGTTATGTCATCAAATATAATTTAACAATAAAGGACCTTGAGTACATCTTTAACTTGTATTATTCTCATGCAGCGATTAATCACGACTAAAACAAACACACTACACATCTAACAAGTAATTAAAAAATGAAAATGACTAACGAGATGACTGAGTGTTTGAGAGAGAAACAGAAGTGAAAAAAAAGATTGAAAAGAGGAATCATGTGAATAACATATGGTCAATAGGAAATTGTGTCTGGGTATTTAACAGTAGTCCTAGTTGGCCAAGTCAGATGACAGCTTTATTTTTACAGTTTTTCTCTCTCCGAGCTGTTGTGTACAGTATAAAGTTTATAGGCCGGGAAGGTCTAAAGGCCCTGGCGCGGAGCAGGGTCTCGTGCCCGCTACATCACATCTAACCCCTCCAAAATCCTACCGTATTATTAATGCCTCCCATTCTTTACCATGTACATTCCTCGTCTTGACACAAATTGGTTTACCACCAGCCAACTGTGGAGACCTTAATCAAATCTATACCGAATTTCCGTCACTACCTATATACATATTTTGTTTGAGTGAAGTAAAAAAAAAAAAAAAATAAACTATCTTAAACGAGAATATACCTCTAAAATTAATAAGGTGCAATAAAGTAATTAATAAAAATGATTTTTTAAGAAACCGGGAAAACATTATTCTTCTCCATATTTGGTTTTAAAGATTTTTAATTCTAATTTTTAAAGTTACGTAAATTTTTTAAGTTAACACCTTATTGCTTCCGAGATTACCAAAGGTAGAGGCGATGCATTCATATCATTCTTAAGAAAGTATTATTTTATGTCTCCGAATTGAAAAACCCTTAGACAGAAGTTGTTTCAGAGATAATATTTTGCCTCGTGTGTTATTTCATGTTTTAAAAGTACTTATGTTGTGTATTATTTACCTTTTGGCAACACTGAGACCTTGAAACTTCATAAATATATAACCTTTATATAAGATCTTTGGAATAGAAGCGAGTTTTTATGAGTCACGAGTCACATGTATTTATTTTCCCATTATTAAATAATTGTTTAATTAAACCGATTATAAGTACGGGATAGAACAACTTATCTGATATTATAGAAATTTAGATGGTTCGCTGAAAATTGCCCACAGATATGAGCCTACATTAATGAGGCATTAATTAACCTAATAAAAGCATATGAATAAAGAGATAACTATATATATATTTCTACAAAAAATACATAGCTAACTAAAACCCGGTGGTACCTAATAGATAATCCTATATAAGCGCCTATAAAACACAAACCACTATGTTCAAGTAGAAACTAATCCCTCTATACACAATTTTTGTGCGGGTTTAAAATTTTCTCTTTTGTATAAGGCTCCTTAGTTCTGTAGAATGAAGAGGTTTTCAGAATCTCATGTAAAAAGTGAGTTGTAATTAAAGGTCATGTTCGCAAAGTTTCATCGAGATCAGTATCAAAACGTAATATTTAGCAATACATTCATTGACATAGACATACGAGTAGATAGACACGTAAATAAACTTAAAGGATATTAACAGAATATAGGGACATAACTAAAATATAGTATTAAGCAAACAGATGGTATTAAAAAGTTATTGGGTGGTATACCACCCAATAACGGACATCTTCATCCCTATAGGGATGAAGATCCCTATAGGGATCTTCATTAAATTATTAAGTTGATTTGATTATTAAGTTATATTTTCAGAAGTTCCCATTTTGGTTTAAAATATTTTTTTTTTACTCTTTTTTGGTTTTTGAATGACGTCCTTTATTTTCCATCTTAAATATAAATCAATGTGACAGCTCAAAATCAAATTATCCAAAAGTAAAAACTGTAAGTATAATCATAAAAATTCGTCTAACAGAACTCTTAATAAAATTTCTCGTGTACTAATACTCGTACATAATTACTTGGTACAATGTTATCCATTGTTAGTTTTATCGGGTTTTCGTGGTTACATCTAATCACTATTAAAGATTTTAAAATTAATTTAATTTGCAATAAGTAAAGTTATTAAATAAATATGTAGTTAAAATGACTAGGTTAGAAGTTTCGTCAAGGCTAGAAGATTGACTAAATTAGCTGTTTCTACAGAAATGATAAGATTGAACTTATTATGAGAAACAATGTACAGTTAATAAACTTAAATTAAATTCATGTTTTATTCGCAAAAAAAATACCAAATATATAGTCCTGAACAGTTAAAAAAAACTTAAGTGATAGGTGTGTAATAGCAGATTAACTTAAGTGATAAGAAACCTAATCATGTTAAATTATAGTTACAGTTGTTTGAAAATTAAAAAATAGCGTGCATAATAGCAGATCAACTAACGTGATAAGAAACCTACTCGTATTAAATCCTACCTACAGTGGCTTGATAAAATAATAATTAGTGTGTATAACAGCAGCTCAACTAATGCGTTAAGTAACCTAATCCGGTTAAATTTTAGCTACAGTAGTTTGAAAACTTAATAGTCAGTGTGTATAACAGCAGCTCAACTAATGCGTTAAGAAACCTAATCCGGTTAAATTTTAGCTTGAAAACTTAATAGTCAATGTGTATAACAGCAGCTCAACTAATGAGTTAAGAAACCAAATCCGGTTAAATTTTAGCTACAGTGGTTTGAAAACTTAATAGTCAGTGTGTATAACAGCAGCTCAACTAATGTGATAAGAAGCCTACTCGAGTTGAGTTTTAGCTACAGAGGTTTGAAAGCAATCTAAAAGAGGTTATGAAATTGATCAGCTCTTAAGGTAATATTCAGAAGGCCAATCTACCGTAATAGTTATTTACGCAACAAGGGAGAGAAGTATGTTTTCCGGCTCGAGGTTAAGTTTTCTCCTGAGGCAACGCCGAAGGAGAAATCTTCATTAGCTCCCGAGGCCGTAAGGCCGAGGGAGATAACTGTAGTATTAGCTCTCGAGGCTTGCCGAGAGAGATAATCCCGAGAGTAGAAATACTTCGATCCATGTTGCGTATTAAATTTTATCTACGACTAGTGCACCATGAGTATTAGCTATTAAGTTTGTAAATATAAAAGTTTTACCTACAAATTCACGCAATTTAAACACCTTAAACTGATATTTAGTTACTTGATTTATTAAAATAACAATTCTTATTCTAAATATATACGTTTTTAATTTAATTACGTTTAGTTTGTTTTTAATTTAAAGACTTTTTATGATAACCTAAAGTAACCTTTCCGAAAAAAAGTAAACAAAACAGCTAAAAAAACAACATAATACTTAAAATTTACCTAAAAAATACCTTTTAAGTTGGTATGACTGTTTTTTTACTCCCAAGGGAGGGAAGTAGCACTTCCCTCCCTGTTATTAGCAATGTAAAGTCTACTTACAGTGCAAGTCGTACATAAAAGAATAACTTTATCTACCAACAACTACTGATATCCATTAGTAATGACTTTCATTAAGATAATAATATATCTAATAGGAACATTATACTCAATACTAATATTATAAAATTACAAAACTAATCATTATAATGCATCAAAACAAAAATAAATTATTCGAAAAAAAAACTCACCTCGTGCTATTGTTTTCCGCTGAAAATGACTACTAATTTTGTTCAAAACTATAATAAAACATATTATAACAATAATTAGGCCAAATTACGATGAAGAAATAAACGTAACAATAAAAAAAAACCTTGGATTATTCTTATAAATTACGAGAAAACTCTCACTGGAAATATGACCACACTCGCGGATACGTTGCTTTTAAATCATAGAAAATACACCAAATTAATTATAATTCGTTATAAAACTTATTGAACAATGAATTAACAAAAATTAACAAGAATAATAACAAATGTATAAAGTTGTAGGCCAGCTGAACGTTAAAAAAATAAATGTAAACAACTATTTAAAATGGCCGTTCTAAACTGTGTACCGAGTCGCACATTACCCATAACCCTCTGCAATGCAGTGTTACCACTTTAGTCAAAACAAAAACGATAGCCCTACTATTCCATAACTTCTATTTCACATTTTATTTTACTACGACTACACACATATTAATATTAATATGAGTAGTGTTTAATTTCATTATTTTTGTTCCCAATATTTTTTGCAAGCAGTGAATATTTGCATATTAATAAATTGCAAGCTTTTATAATATGTTTTTATAACATGTTTTGCTTATTATAAAAACTACTTGTCCGATTTTAATGAAATTTGGTTGGCATATTTAAAAATAGTAAACAAATTAATATTAATTTCAAAATTGTTTCTTCTCGCGCATGCGCACAACCTAACTATTTACGGTTATCACGCTTTAGATGAAATAACTACTTAATGACGGAATTATTAACTAAAACATACAATTGAAAGTAGTTAATTTACACCTGGTTTGTATTATGTTTTCTGTAAACTTCCCTATCACAAACCATTAACTCTTAGTATACCTGACCTAATTTCTTTTAACAACTTTTCTAAAACTTCATCGAACATTTGGACTTCTATTGTCCCTCTACAGTACTCTTTCCCTCTCTTCAAATTTCTCTTGAACCCTTTCTTTGCTCCTAGAGAGTATTGAGGGTACCAATCTGGTTCTGATATTTCTAGATTAAACATTAAGCTGTATGCATTATCTCCGGTTGAGTTACGAGTTTGCATCAAATATTTTATGCCTCAATCAAATTAATCCCTCTCCGCCACATCTTTTAAGTTATTACTTTATTTTTGGTTTGGGGAAATATCTCAGCATGCCCTTATCGGGTTGTATGATAGGTTGCCGTAGTTTTGTGTTAGATTCCATTATTTTTAAAAAAATATTGAAATAATTATGACATAAATTGTCGTCTATTAACAAAAACTAGGGTGGTTGGTAGTCCAAAGGTAGAGAAAGAAGTCTAAGTTTGCTAATGCGCCAATCTGAAATTCTGAAGTGATACTTTTGGTAGAAATCACTTTCCAAGTGAAATCATTTTCTAAGTGGGTACTTAAAAAAAAGAATCCCTATTGAGAGCCCTCATCTTTAATTATTTATGTCTACAAAGTATGTGATACTATTATGTAAGAAATGTATGTTTTATAATTTATTATTGGAAGTAATTTTTTATGGTGGAAGTAAATATTATTATTACCTCTCTCTCTCTCTCTCTCTCTCTCTCTCTCTCTCTCTCTCTCTCTCTCTCTCTCTCTCTCTCTCTCTCTCTCTCTCTCTCTCTCTCTCTCTCTCTCTCTCTCTCTCTCTCTCTCTCTCTCTCTCTCTCTCTCTCTCTCTCTCTCTCTCTCTCTCTCTCTCTCTCTCTCTCTCTCTCTCTCTCTCTCTCTCTCTCTCTCTCTCTCTCTCTCTCTCTCTCTCTCTCTCTCTCTCTCTCTCTCTCTCTCTCTCTCTCTCTCTCTCTCTCTCTCTCTCTCTCTCTCTCTCTCTCTCTCTCTCTCTCTCTCTCTCTCTCTCTCTCTCTCTCTCTCTCTCTCTCTCTCTCTCTCTCTCTCTCTCTCTCTCTCTCTCTCTCTCTCTCTCTCTCTCTCTCTCTCTCTCTCTCTCTCTCTCTCTCTCTCTCTCTCTCTCTCTCTCTCTCTCTCTCTCTCTCTCTCTCTCTCTCTCTCTCTCTCTCTCTCTCTCTCTCTCTCTCTCTCTCTCTCTCTCTCTCTCTCTCTCTCTCTCTCTCTCTCTCTCTCTCTCTCTCTCTCTCTCTCTCTCTCTCTCTCTCTCTCTCTCTCTCTCTCTCTCTCTCTCTCTCTCTCTCTCTCTCTCTCTCTCTCTCTCTCTCTCTCTCTCTCTCTCTCTCTCTCTCTCTCTCTCTCTCTCTCTCTCTCTCTCTCTCTCTCTCTCTCTCTCTCTCTCTCTCTCTCTCTCTCTCTCTCTCTCTCTCTNTCTCTCTCTCTCTCTCTCTCTCTCTCTCTCTCTCTCTCTCTCGCTCTCTCTCTATGTATATAGTCAATGTATGTGTGTGTATATATATTTTTACAAATCTACATTATTATCCGATCTCGATGAACATTTGCAGACTTGACCGTCAAAGCAAGAGGAAAATCACTGTCTGCATGAATTTTCAAAATTACATTTTGGTACACAGGGGTACGGGGTACAAATAATGAATAAGGAGTCAAAATAATTATTACCCTTAGCGGCCCGCACACGGTCAATAGTGTTGTCAATATAAAGAAGGATTGTCAATACTATTGACCGTGTGCGGAATTGGTATTGGTATAAAAAAACATTATTGATGAAAATTTGTTATTAAATTGCATATTGACAATAGTATTTTCAATAATATTATTGACAATACTATTGATCGTGCGCGGGCCACTTTTCATGATGCATTTAGTTAAAAAGCTTTTTAAGAGTGCAGTAATTGTTGTTATGTACAGTTTTGTCATATTTTCATTTAGGAGGGGGATAAATTTGGGATATTTGCAAATATTCCAAATTTATCAAAGATGAGGGGGTATGTAAATAAGTGGGAGGGATAGAATCTAGATATTCTTGCATAGTAAAATAATTGAATTTTTTCTTTATGGTAGTTTATAAACTTATCAAATTAAAATTCGATAAAACACTCCGTAACGACGGATATCCAGCCAGTAATTATTATATAGTAACAGTTACCCAACATAGACGCAGCAAAGTCGAAACAACAAATTAGTCCAGGCAATAGAGATCAAATAGGGACCTTACCTGGAAAAATTGATATAAGTTCTGGAAATGGGCTTACTTTATGTTTTTTGGGTCGCTGAATCCGAATTTTCAACTTCCCACCAAAATTTCCCAGTGCGTTCCCCCCAAATTTGAAAAAAAACCC
>KZ652339.1:140958-152384 GCA_001010745.2 Gerris buenoi
TAAATTAGGGTTTTTTTCAAATTTGGGGGGAACGCACTGGGAAATTTTGGTGGGAAGTTGAAAATTCGGATTCAGCGACCCAAAAAACATAAAGTAAGCCCATTTCCAGAACTTATATAAATTTTTCCAGGTAAAATTCCCTATTGCCTGGACTAAATGTCTGTACTGAATTCCTTTAATTCCTTACTAATAGACAGAACATAAAAGTTAATATTTCTAAACCCCTAATTATGTACTTACTACAAATTAGGTACCTTTAATTTGTGAAAATTCTGTCTTTATGTGGATGTTTCAGTTTCTGATTTCATCTCCTAAGATTCATAATCTAAACGTAGATCTTTAAATCTAATATTATTAAATTAAACTTACTAGATAGTAGAATTATTTTTCTTAAGGAACCAGAGAACTAAATAGAATACAAAAATATTCATTTATACTAAACGGCAAAAAAAATGTATTCTAACAAAGATTTATTCTAAAAGGCATAAAAGAATTTATGAAAAATAAAAGATTCTCTGATCTCAAATGGAACTGCTGAAAGGTTACACGGAGCTTGAAGAAATTTGGCATGCTCTATCAAAAAAAAGTAGAGTAACATCGAAATAGAAAACCATTAGGATTTATATTAATACGATTTTAACAACATAAATCCTGATAGCTTTAGTCATAAATAATTTCAGCCGTGAAGTGAAACAATCAACAAGTTTAGTTGTAAAATTTTAATAGCTCATCTATAAACCTAACTAGTTATTAAAAAAACATTTAGTTTAACTCAAATTATAATTATTATTAACTACGGGAAACAGTCAGAGAAAAACATTTAGCTATATTCTTAGAAACTATTAGTTCCGTTATAGTACATTTAATAGTAATGATAACTATATTAACTTACAAAAAGAACAAAGAGTAAATTATATAAATTATCGAGGCAGTCGAAATTTGGTTCATTCAATCATGATTATTCAATGAAACAATATTAATAGAGGATGAATCTGTTGCGTCCCATCCTCTAAGCGATTTTTTTATCAGATTTTTAAATTGATTCTTTTGGACACTTTTGTTTTGCGATACTCAATTTTTCAAGTATATGAAATATCCACTCTCGCCTCTTGTTGGAACAAGGGTAGTAACTTTTAAGAAAAATGAATATTTACCTTTCTATATATAAAAGAGTGATTTTCCTTAGCCCAAAGAACTTTGGGACAGCCAATAGAACAGCCTATAGATTCAATACTGTCCTCATATATAACTTCATAAAATGTTATTAAGAGATCAAAAATATTAAGTAATTCGATGACAAAAACACCAAGACAACATATTTTTAATTTTTCGTATAAAGAAAAAATATATATTGTGATGGCGCGAGATTTTGATGGATTTACACGTTTTGAGGTCCCCTGAGACCAACAAAGTGGTTTTTAAATAATGTCTGTCTGTCGTTTGTCTGTGCAGACGCTTGGAGCCTAAACGTCTGTGCCGATTTTGACGAAATGTATGGCATACATGTTTAGAAAAATCATATCCCGAGGCGAAATAGAGAAATAAATTTTAGCTCCAAATTTGTGGGTGCTACCCCAAAAAACTCTGAAAAAGAGGAAAAAGCATTATTTCTCGAAAACGGTTCTAATGATTTTGATTAAAAAATTCTAAAATATAGTCCATTTCAATACGAATCTAACAATAAAACCCTTTTTCCCGGGAAAAATCTAGTTCCTGAGAAAATAGCTTAAAACGCGGACAGAGAGAGCCCGGGTTCGATTCCCCACCAAGGAGAAGTTTTTTTGTATGGTAAATTTTGATAAAATGTTTAGTAATAATTAAATTACCATACGAAAACTAATAAATGGAAAACACTTGGCTAAATAATTATGAACTCGTATATCGTATATTAGGAAGTTTGTTCGGAGTTATCTTGGACTGATTTTTTTCTTATTTCGTTTTGAATATTATTGGTCATGTATATAAATACGTTTAATTTAAAATTGTATACTTACATATATATAGGTTAAATAACAATAAGATTTATAGAAGACATTAGGAGAAAAACTAAATTACATACTATTTAGAAATGAAAAACTAAATCAAAAGAATTATAGGATGTTTTCCCCTTAAAACAACCCAATTATAATGTCCAAAAAATAACTTATAATAGACATGTTTTCGCCGTATTATAAAGATACTAATGCGCTTAGAAAAACCGTTTAAACTTAAATATAATAATTTAAGACCTAAGGAAAAAGCGAGAAACCATTTCTTCTTTTTTTAACTTACATATTTTATTAATGTTTTAGCTAAATTATATTTTTATATTAAAGATCCAAAATAAAAAAAAATAAAAAAGATAATGTAGGCATAATACACAATACATTTCTAGAGGAAGCAACTTCTACTGCAAGGAAGATAATAATATAAAATAAAATAATATGGTCTTTTAACATTCGTATTTTTTTACTTATTCCTTTCAACGTTTTTCTAAAAATGTGAATTATTTGTGTAATAAATTTGGATTATATTTTTAATATTCTTTTGATGTTGATTACCTTGTTTATGTGAGTTTCTTTACTTTTATATATTTTAGTTTATACAAACAAAATCCCTCTTTTATAGATGTAAGCATAAAGGTGAGTAATACATTTCTCAAAATGTATTCACCACCCAATGACAACTTGATCTAGGATAGCTTGTCATATTTGATAATACGATAAAAAGTATAATAAGGATGCAAAGCTCAAACATATTGGTAATAATTATTATTATGTTTCTAGTCAAGAAACTTTAACATACAAGGGAGCATATTTATGAATGCCGTCATTAGATTGGTCACCTCTAGAACAACCCAAATTAGTTTTGGCATTGTGGGAAGTTGAAAATTCGGATTCATCGACCCAAAAAACATAAAGTAAGCCCATTTCCAGAACTTATATCAATTTTTCCAGGTAAAATTCCCTATTGCCTGGACTAAATGTCTGTACTGAATTCCTTTAATTCCTTACTAATAGACAGAACATAAAAGTTAATATTTCTAAACCCCTAATTATGTACTTACTACAAATTAGGTACCTTTAATTTGTGAAAATTCTGTCTTTATGTGGATGTTTCAGTTTCTGATTTCATCTCCTAAGATTCATAATCTAAACGTAGATCTTTAAATCTAATATTATTAAATTAAACTTACTAGATAGTAGAATTATTTTTCTTAAGGAACCAGAGAACTAAATAGAATACAAAAATATTCATTTATACTAAACGGCAAAAAAAATGTATTCTAACAAAGATTTATTCTAAAAGGCATAAAAGAATTTATGAAAAATAAAAGATTCTCTGATCTCAAATGGAACTGCTGAAAGGTTACACGGAGCTTGAAGAAATTTGGCATGCTCTATCAAAAAAAAGTAGAGTAACATCGAAATAGAAAACCATTAGGATTTATATTAATACGATTTTAACAACATAAATCCTGATAGCTTTAGTCATAAATAATTTCAGCCGTGAAGTGAAACAATCAACAAGTTTAGTTGTAAAATTTTAATAGCTCATCTATAAACCTAACTAGTTATTAAAAAAACATTTAGTTTAACTCAAATTATAATTATTATTAACTACGGGAAACAGTCAGAGAAAAACATTTAGCTATATTCTTAGAAACTATTAGTTCCGTTATAGTACATTTAATAGTNGTGTTTTTCAAAAGTAGTTAGAGGAACAGATTTTTCTTAAGGAGATATAAAAGCTAATATTAACTTTAATAATTATGATTACTATATAGGCTATAATATGATAAATCTGTCAGGCGATCCCTTTCAACATTCTTTTCTCTGATTTTGATTGTTTCTTAAATTGTAGCTTTATATTTATTTTACTTTTAGTATAATGATTTAAAGCAAGAGAGAGAAAAAGTAATACTAATAATAAGTAAATAAATAAAATATAAAACAACTTTTGCCCAATTTGGTACCCTCTCTAACCAGACGCCCGGGGCTGCCTGACCCTCTCCCATGCATCCCCTCACCCTCTGGCTGTCACTGTAGAGAAAAAGTAAAAATAAATATATTTATAATGTTTCTTTTTTGCAAGAAATGCATGTTTGCATTAACATTCCTTTCTCTTTTATAATATCTACAGCTAATATCTATAACTTTTATAATATCTACGTCATTGTTTCCTTATACTAAATACTATTACTTTTGATCAAGCATCTTGTCATAAAAAATAAAATCAAAATGAGATTTTAGCGTAATAAGTAATAAGAGATAAAGACAGCTTAAAGTCAAAGAATTACCTCATTTGTTTATTTCGCCATCGAATTACCTTTAATGGACACTTCTCCAGTACTATAAGACGCCTTTGTTCAAACAAACAACTCAAAGCAGATGAATCGTAAGACGGTTATTACCATAAAACAATTTTAACAATTTCATAAGCAAGAAATGAGTCGGATTCTGTAAGCATTGAGGGAATAAGTGAGTAAGCTCTCTCAGGATCAAAGACTTAAGGATTAAGCCTCTTTTTGAAGCTGTTAGAAGTGTACAATTTTGTATTTAAAAAATTACACATAACCGTTTAAACCAAAACTGTTAAGAAAGATCTTTTGTCTTGCATTTTTACACTGAAACGGTTTCTTTACCTCTGTGAATAAGTAACCACACGAGTGCATAGAATTTTTGCTTTATAAAATAAAGTAAAGCAGGTTTCGAACAAATTTTAATGCGCTACGGAAGTCTTTGCAATTTTTTTCAAAGTCTTGCTCATTAAAAATGCATAACATTCCCTCAGCTTTTTTTTCTAAATCACTATTTAATTATTCTCTGCGACTCATAGGACTCTCGGAAATACTTAATGCGGAAAAACTTAGACATTTTTTCAAGGACAAACGAGGAGAGAATTCCGGAATCACGTAGAGGGTTGTTTTCTTCTTAACGTTGGATGGTACTGAGGCCCTCTGAAGCAATCTGGTGCTCGAAGAGTCTTACAGCTCGCTCGCTCCACTTGAGTCGGTCTCTCCGGCAACCCACTTCACTTCTCATTAAGAGCTTCCAGTCAGCCCACACTCTCATAGCCTTTTTCCATTAATTATTTCCTGCGGATCCATTACATTTAAATGAAAGGACCAATGCAGATAAAGGAAATCGATTTTTTTTGTGACACATAGTTTTATTAAAATTATAAATCTTAAAAACTATTGTTTAGAACATAAAAATATACTTCGCGCTAGGAATAGAACAAATTTTACCTGAGTTAAAATAAATTAATGATGTTATGTGCCAGACATAGATTATTATTTACTTAACTTTAACTTATATGAATGTACGAATTATTAATAACAAAGTATAAAATACTTTCTGCTCCATCATTAAGAATAATTGAACGAAATTTGATCTGAATAAAAAAAAAATACTTAATTCAATCATTGTAATGGAAATGAACTGGTTAAAGAAAATGCAAAAACTATAGCTAAAAAAACCCGAAATTTTCTCATTTTACATCGTACTTTCATCTATTTATAATTATTTTAATACCCATGACGGAATAAAAAAAAATATTATATATATATTAATTAAAAAATATTTTATATACTTTAAAAATATTTAAAGGTGGGTTCATAGTCTGGGGTTTTTACGCGCTTCAGAACAATCTATTGGCTGTCATAACATGGACTCAAGGAAAGTTTGTTTGGACCCAACTATCTCGCGTTGAAACCTATCTCTGAATGAAACCTTCCTTTCCTTTTATCTCTTGTTTATATTTTTGATTTTATTGTTCNATTATAACTAGACGAAATTAATCAATTGTTTCAGGTATCTCCATGCACAAAGGATACGCTTTTGTACAGTACACAAATCCTTTCGACGCTAGAGGAGCCTGTTTAGGAGAAGATGGAAGGACAATACTGGGACAAACTTTAGGTGAGTGATAAACTTTTATTTTTTAATAAAAACATACTATAATATAAATATGAGCGACCCAACTATCTCGCGTTGAAACCTATCTCTGAATGAAACCTTCCTTTCCTTTTATCTCTTGTTTATATTTTTGATTTTATTGTTCGAGTCATCCATTTACAGAAGAGTAAATATTAAATTAACTTTTTCCATTTTTCAACTACAGTAGTCGCCGCTTAATGTGATCACTTTGGGACCAAGGCCTAGAGATCACATTAACCGACTGATAATAATAAGCAAAATCTCATTGGTTAAGCTTTCATTACGTTTTTATTGGATCAAAATATAAATACAAATAGATAGCACTGGAAAATTCCGATATTCCCGCTAATAGCCTAAATAATCCGCACAAATAATAGGAAAAAAAAAATAATAATAAGCAAAAGGCACTACTGGAGGGAGTAATACTAAAAAAACAAAAAACTGTTTATTACCTACACATAGAAAATAAATAAATAATTGAAATATCACTAAACGTATTTTACATTTCTTTCCTTTCATTCTCCTTACATTCTTTTCTCAGAAACCATTCATCACGACGTTTTGAAGCACTCATTCTTTGTTTAACACTTTTACTTTTTATACCAAAAACTCAAAAAATAATCGACTTCGAACTTGTATAAATGTAATGTTAATTTGACTAAAGAGTTCTCAGAAACGATTGAAAGACAAAAACATTAAAAACAACTGATCGCTGTCTAAGTGAAATGTCGTAGAAATGGGGGGGGGAGAAATGGATGTTTAGATGTTCTATGTCTATGCAGTAATGTAGAGGAAGGAAAAGGTGGCGCGAGGTGTACTTTCTGAGAATCCTGGGTGTTTAGACGAAACGCTCCTCGGTCTGCCGCAGCTGTAGTCGTTTCCCCGAAAATTATATAAAAAAAATTCAACGATTTCGACTTGACTTTGATCACAATTAACGAAATACTGATAACAATAAGCGTAATGCATTGGTATTGGGTGGGCCCGTTCCAAGCCATTTTGATCACACTAAGCGGTTGATAACATTAACCGTGATCACATTAAGCGGTGACTACTGTATTCTTTTCGGAAATTAGGATTGTATTTTAATAATACATTCGGCTATGCTTATAACCTGGACGGAACACTGCGCAAGTGCACAAGGAAGAAAGGTTTGATGGAGGGGGAACACTCGGTCGGAGCGTCTCCACGACTTCATGAATGTATTTTTTATTAATATAGCCTAAACACGCTTAAAAAACGCATATTATGAACCCACCTTTTTCTTTTATAAGCTTTTACAATTTACTTTAATAAACCCATTTTAACGGCTTAATTCTAAATATACAATGATATTATCCTGAACTAGCATATATGAGGCATCGTATATAGAAATGAAAAAAACTGGCACAAATAATTAGTCTTTTCTGTATATTGATAAAAAATGCGCCAATTATGGATTCTTCTTCATTTCATAAGTTTTCACTTAATACAATTTCCATCTTCAGTCCTCTATTTTGAGACACAGCTGTGTACTGTACAGGTCGATTTTGGGAATCTTGGGCCTATATGTATCTGTAGTAGATTACCTGGGCTTCGATGTGGCGTATCTGGTTTTTCAAGAAGAGAGTATGAAATGAAAAAGAATACATAAATAATTCAATTTATATCAATATACAGGAAACACTTTAATTATGTATGCATTATATTTGTTAGTTTTTGCATTTCTATACATTATGCCCCATATACGCTACCTCAACATATCCATCTTTTTTTTAAACGAAGAACCTAGGTCTAAAACAAAGATGAGGGGTTCTTTGACCCTTTGACCCTGAACAACTCGCTTATCGAAAGACATAAATTCCCGAGTAAACTTTTTTATATGAGCTTGGAATAAAGTAGATAGAAATAAAAACCAAACGATAAATATTATTCATTGATGGGAGGGGAGGAACAGTTGTAAATTTTTACTTCCGTTCGTAAAATTTTCCTTATTTAGACCTCCTTCTCTTATTGATTTTGACGAAAAACCTTTTCTTTATTTTTAGGGGAAATAAAATAATGCACTTGAAAATAAGAATTAGATTACTTACAGCAAAATGTATCCACAATTATTCCCTTCCATCAACATTGTTTCAGAAAATAAGAATTAAATTACTTACAGCAAAATGTATCCACAATTATTCCCTTCCATCAAAATTGTTTCAGAAAATAAAAATTAGATTACTTACAGCAATATGTATCCACAAATATTCCCCTCCAACAAAATTGTTTCAGAAAATAAGAATTAGATTAATTACAGCAAAATGTATCCACAATTATTCCCTTCCCTCAACATTTTTTCAGAAAGTAAGAATTAGATTACTTACAGCAAAATTTATCCACAAACATAACCCTCCATCAACATTGTTTCAGAAAATAAGAATTAGATCACTTATATAGCAAAATTTATCCACTAATATTCCCCTCCAACCATTTTTTTTTTTTTTTTTTTTTTCAACTTATACACTCTTGTAATGAGCACAAAATTATCTAGAACATTATAACTAGACGAAATTAATCAATTGTTTCAGGTATCTCCATGCACAAAGGATACGCTTTTGTACAGTACACAAATCCTTTCGACGCTAGAGGAGCCTGTTTAGGAGAAGATGGAAGGACAATACTGGGACAAACTTTAGGTGAGTGATAAACTTTTATTTTTTAATAAAAACATACTATAATATAAATATGAACAATAAATGTATATACGAGGTTGTTTCCCTACACTATATGCCCATCTATACGAGTACTGTATACAGCGCTGTAGTTAAATATTTATTTGTTCTTTTTATTTGAAATGTCCAATTATCTCAAATGATCTGAAGTTTATTATGAAATATAAATTGCATTTTTTAATCAGAGACTATTATAAAGAATAACACTGCAATAAAAAAGGGCTATATTTTTTTATATGATACACTTTATATGATACTCATTATAATAGTCATACGCATTACAATCAATAGAAATTTAACTAATAATAATCAACCTTATTTTGGAATTAAATTCAACAATTTATTTTCAACTAACAACATTCTAGAAATTACAGATGGGCTCTGGGGATATCTCATTAAATATACTCTTATTTATTGGACAACAATAATTTCAGCAGTTCATTATAATATTATAGAACTTATAATAAATTATAAGTTAAATCATCTGTGTGAAATATAGAGGGAAAAGTTTTTCATAATTTTCAAACAAATAACAGTTTAAAGTACTATTACACCAGTTTTAATTTCGATTAAAGGTTTTTCTTTTTAATGTAGTAACCAGAAAGTTCATGCATAGATGTGCATGAATGTACGTAAAGGAGATAATCTTAAGAGAAAAGTTTAAAGGAATTCTGAGTCTCTATAGTTGTGTTAAGTCAAGAGGAAAACTTAACACTTAGCTCTTACGGTTAATTTCACTGATGTCTTTCCCCAAGCAAAAATGATAACAACTTTTCCTTGGTAATTATTCGACGTTCATTAAAAATAAAGTTATCTCTTAATGTCCTTATTTTGTCAAGTTAAGGGTTAAAAATCAGTTTTTTTTAATCCTTCCCCTTTTTATGGTTATTATTTATTATAGGTTATTATATTAGGCTCCACACGTCAGTATAGACTGTAGACGACTACTGACTAAGACTAATATTTTTATTTCTTTCATTTCTGTAGCGGTACATTGTTCAGTAATTCCAAATGCCAAAGCAACTTACGGTTCATACCGTCGGTCTTATATCACATTCGCGGGTCTGTAATAAACAGGGGTACGTTTCTGAGTATAAATTGAACGCATTATTTTGATGAGCATTTTTTTTGAGCTTCTATTTGTTTATTTTTAATATTTTATTCAGCATTTTATAAATTAAGTATTTTTTAAAATAACTCCATTCTCTCTTAAGTTCATAATAAATGCATCAGATTATAAACGAAAAAAAAGGTAATATATAATAAGTTCTATGTCATTTTTGTCTTAGAAATGTGTTCAGATTTGTTAAATTAACTTTGAAACAAGATAAGTAATAATTACCATTGAATGATGGATGAAATCAAGAACAAGGAAGTGTTTAAAGATAAAATGACGTAAAAGTGCAAAGAGTTAGACAGTTTCTCCTGACAATTTATCTTGAAGTCAAGTACACAACTTGACATAGAGAAAACTTTATTAAGGCTAGACCATTTATCAGTTAGGCTCAAATCTGGGAAAACTGAAAATTCTTTAGGAATAATATAATCTCTCCACGTAAATTTAAATTTGTTATTAGCCAAAGCAGCTTTCAGCCTTATAACACCATCATCAGTGCCGAAATGCGAAATAAATATAGTTACATTAGTAACAGGAAATAAGTGAAAAGTGTCTGCTGTACTTAAGTGTGTATGAACGTCTGCTTCATGTCTGAGACCGACATAAGACTTCGGTCTTATGACTCTGTCTTAATCTCAGACATGAACTAAACTCACCTTTCGTCAGGATCCTTATCAATTACATTTTTTAATATTATTAAATGTTAAAAAAACCCGGAGAAAGTTAACTTTCTCTGGAGAGAAGAATAACTAATTAAATTTCTCACCTTTTTCGACAAATGCTTGAAAGATACAAAACCAGACAATGAATATCTTCGCTCACCTAATCAACGAGTTAAACCATATCTAGAAAACTTAATTATGAAAGAAATTGTAACGAATTTTCATTTTTTTTAAAATGAGATTAAGGTCTTTCAAAATAAGAGTTAAATAAGCTAGAAAGTTAAAACCATAATTTCCTTAATACTTCTCTAAGTTGGATCCACTGTTTATTAGCTTTTATTACCAGAGTTTCCGCGACATCTGTTGGCCATTTGGTGGAAACATCTGCGAGGCCATTCTATTTGATAACGTGCTCTGAGAATAGAGGTTGGTTTCCTTGCCAACCAAGTTTAGAGTGGTTGAAGAGGGCAACTCCTCTGCAGCACTAAGTTTTGGAACGCTTGATACAGTAACTTCTTGGCTACAGTTAACTTAACTAATTGTAAGATTCAGTTCATAAATTCAATTGCTCAATACAATTATATTATTTACAAAAATAAATCCAATAATGGAGTAGGTATTCATAGAAATCAATAATTTAATAATCATCATAGACGGATACTATACTAATTTGTGGCCTAAATCCAATCACACTAACCTTTAATATGAATTGGAAAAAATAATAATAAAGTAATTAACTGTTCATAGTATAGTACGGAAAGTAGCATTTTGCATGCGAGTATGGAGTTTACACCCAACCGATAGCGAGGGTAGTAAAACCACACGAGCAAAGCAAAATTCAGTTTTCGCGCGAGTTGCGTACCGAACTTTATCTACGATTGTTGGATTTTAATAATAAATATAGAACTAAAACAGTTACTTGTGGATAGTGTTTAATTTTTCATGTCTTTATTCATGTTTCCTCAAACTAAATTATTTATGTTACTAAAAATATATATATTAAAAAAAAATAAATAAATAAAGTAATAAT
>KZ652339.1:158931-180209 GCA_001010745.2 Gerris buenoi
AATTATTTGAAATTTATTTTACACACTTAAGCAGAAAACTAGCGTATGTAAAGTGTAAAAAACTATCATTATGTAACAGTGACTTTAAATACTTTTTATTTAGATAGTATCTGATTTTATTTGTATATAGTTACACTATAATTATAAATAATATTGTAATCTAATATGAGGAGCTTGCGTAGTTTTTAAGCTATCTTGCGTTACAAAATGTAATATTCTGATATGTATTTAATGTGCACAGACGGTTACAATTAACATGAGACCATATATATATATATATATATATATATATATAATGATAAATTTGTTAAATTAAGGAAACTAATCTCAAAAGGATCAAAAATACAAGCTTTCACAAAAAAAAACCATATTATTTTTAGGGGGACCAAAAAAAAGAAAATTCGTAACTCCATATTATTAATTGACGTTAGGGAGCTCTGCTAAATAATCCTTGGCCACTTAAGATAATTGAATTGAGACCAGAGGGAAAGAGGGAAACGGTGTAAAGTATAAAGCCTCATCTTCAACTCCTCTGAGCGAAGCCTGGTTGGTGTATAGCTCGAGCTATCCATCTGGCAAATTAACAACAAACTCAGACACTTTTTTTTTCTTCACCGTGCCCCCTTCCCCCTTAAACAAATTATAGATAATTGGGCCTATTCCCTTTATCTTCCGTATTTTAATTAAACAATAAGTAATAGGGCATTGGGTTGTTAGAAGGTAGTTTGGGTGGATTCGGCGAAAGCTTGACCTTTTTAGTAGTCGGATGATCGCGTGCTTTTGTAGTCTTGAGGAAAAAAGCCACTTAACAAGATAATAGCTGGATAAAGGGTATAAGGAAACAGGGGTCCTTTTAGTACAATATTTACTGCCCTCTTGAAATACGGCTACTTCTACTTTTATATGGATATTCTGCTGTACTTAAGTGTGTATGAACGTCTGCTTCATGTCTGAGACCGACATAAGACTTCGGTCTTATGACTCTGTCTTAATCTCAGACATGAACTAAACTCACCTTTCGTCAGGATCCTTATCAATTACATTTTTTAATATTATTAAATGTTAAAAAAACCCGGAGAAAGTTAACTTTCTCTGGAGAGAAGAATAACTAATTAAATTTCTCACCTTTTTCGACAAATGCTTGAAAGATACAAANAACTATATTTATATTGTTAAAATTTCATCAATAAAAACATGAACAATTAGATCATTATATAAGATTTGCATTAAAATTTAAAAAAAAAATATGAAAACAAAAAGGGAATACCAAAATTGTAACTTAGTAATATTAATGCAACATCAAGAAATAATGCCAGTTGCTAATAAATCGCACATGCCATAAAATGCCTTAAGAATGTTTCCTGCAATGGAATAGAAACTCAGATTCTTTAAATTTAATGTAGTTGATCCTTTCTAGTTTTGTTTTGCTTTTGTAGTTTTAGCAGACCTTCTTTATTTATGTGCTTTCCTTTAAACAACCACGGTGAGTCGTCGAATTGTCACATATAAGGTAAATAGATTCTGGATCGGTCCAAAGTTTTACAAAATATAAAATAAAAATAATTGATATTGAATTGAAAAAAGTAAACAATAAAGGGTTCTTTTTACTTTAGCACCCCCTATATCCCTTTGTCTTAATAGTTATTTAGACAAAGGAACATAATATCCAGAGAATTATATATTCCTTAGTCTAAAACATTATTATGACAAAGGGATATTTAGTCTAATGTACCTTGGGACAAAGGAATATCACACTTGTGTTTATAAAAGTGATAATATCCTTTATTGTACGAGTAATTAACTATTGAGACAAAGGAATATTAAATACGCTAAGAAAACTAGAAATCATTGTCCTTCAGATTTTTATAAAAGATTTAGTCTTACACATGATAAGACTAAATCTTAAAATTAAGTCATAAAACTGTTCCAGGAGTCTCGAATGTCTTGGGAGACCAACACACAAACTTTTGAGAACATTGGTGAGCAGACTATTGTATAGAACCAAGGGGGGTGCTAAAGTAAACAAGTGCCCAATACTTATCATTCTTAATCAATGATTTTCTGATTAACACTTTCTTCGTCTTTCAATATGTTAAAGTGTGATAATATTTATGAAATTTAAGGTAGGGCAGTAAATTAAATATTGATTCAATTAATGAATCAGCATGTATCTCATACGATTAATGTACGATAATGTTACCTTTCACCTCCTTCAGTAATATGCAATTGGCTTTGGCTAATCTATTTAATATAATCGAACTTATAATTACAAGAATGTAACACGTAACAGGTTCTATATACCTTAACCATAATACACTTTAATTAAATATACACGCATATAAAAAGAATTTTAGTCTAACAAAACAAACTCCCACTAAACCCTCAATACAGAGTTGAACATGTTAATTTGGAGTATAGCTTCAATCTAACATAAACTGTAACTAATGGCGTATAACTTGGTGCGTGGGCTTCCGCGGGTAGACTCGTAATAAACAGCTTGGGTTTCCGGTGAAATCCGCGTCACGACGGGGGTTGAGTCCGAAGTTTCGCTTTCACAACTGGAAGCATCTTTAGGGGTGTGGAGCATCGTGGTGTTGACTCGAAGCAAACATAGGATGTACTCACCGGACTCACCTCGTCGGACTTAACCCTCTTCGTGACGCGGATTTCACCGGAAACCCAAGCTATTTATTAATGGCGTATAGTTAAACTTTGGATTGATCGTATTTTCACGCTGATTCCGAAACATGAACGTGAAGTGTCAGCTAGAGGAAAGTAGATGATGGCTGGGTGGAGGCAGATAAATAGGTGCGCACAAGTTTCATAGCCATAGATGTGTCTACTGTTTAAACTCCAGTTTGTTTACAGCTACAGAAAGTATTCATTTGATAATAAAACGAGAAAGGATATCTGCATATAAAATCAATGAGTTCAGATGATAGAATAGAGAATATCGCCACCTTTTATCGAATTAATTTTTATCACTTACTTTCAACATACATTTCTTATGCAATATCTTAAATATTCCGATTAGAGGAATAAGAAACCTATCGGCGTTTATTGATGACTAGCTGAATACCCGTGCTTCGCTACGGGGTGTTTTATTTTTAATTTATAAACTACCATCGAGAAACATTTAAATTATTTTACTAAGCGAGAATATTTATATTCTACTCTTCCCCCTTATTTCTATACCCCTCCCCTTTTATGGGATAATTTGCTAATATCCCAAATTAGTAATTGATTCCGATTGCTGAAAAAAAATCTTTAAATACAACTTTCCGGGAAAAGCAGCGTTTTTTTCCTCTTTTCTACAGAAATTTCCACAAATCTTAAAATATTTTCAGGAGTTTTTTCTGCAATTTTGGTTAAAGAAATTAGAATTTCTAAATCTTTTTAGAAGCCCCGTTCTCCGCCCGATATAAAGCTACCATCACGTTTTATAGCCTAAATCACCCTCAGAATTGAGTTTAAGATTGTACCCAAGAACCACCAAAATATATTCAGCTATTTGGACGTGACTGACGCACAGAAAAATAGATATAAAATTTTCTAAACAAATTCGTTGTCAGGACCACTGATTCAGTGAAAATACAAAATTTGAGCCCAATCGGATAAATGTACAGTTACAATAATTATTAGTTTTATGTGCATAGATATACATATATTTTTCCATTTCCCCCCCCCCCCCCTTTAAAATGTACATAACAACAATTACAGTACTTTTAGAGCTTTTCAACAGTATGCATCATAAACGGTTTTCATTACTTTGACATTTGTACCCTGTACCGCAGTGTACCAAAAATTAAATTTCGTAAATTCATGTAGACAGGGACCTTCCCCTTACTTTAAAGGTCAAGAGTGCAAATTTTCATCGAACTCGAACTAAAACTGTAGATTTGAATAAAGAACACTCACACACGCCTGCGCGCACACACACACACCTACGTTGATTTTTCTACTGTACATTGACATTTCCTTTTTACCCTTCTCCTAAATAAAAATATGACAAAACTGTACATAACAACAATTACTATACTTTTAAAGAGCTTTTCAACGATATGCATCATGAAGGGTATTCGTTACTTTGACATTTGTACCCCGTACCCTGAGTACCAACATTTTAACTTCATAATCTCATGTAGGCAATGACCTTCCCCTTGTTTTGAAAGAAAAGTGTGTAAATATCCATCAAATTGGGATAAACTGTAGATTTGTATAAAATACACTAATAGACACTCTTCATTTATATAAGATGTAGCTATACATATTTTTCCATTTTACCCCCTCCTAAATGAAAATATGACAAAACTGTACATAACAACAATTACTGTACTTTTAAAGAGCTTTTCAACGATATGCATCATGAAGGGTATTCGTTACTTTGACATTTGTACCCCGTACCCTGAGTACCAACATTTTAACTTCATAATCTCATGTAGGCAATGACCTTCCCCTTGTTTTGAAAGAAAAGTGTGTAAATATCCATCAAATTGGGATAAACTGTAGATTTGTATAAAATACACTAATAGACACTCTTCATTTATATAAGATGTAGCTATACATATTTTTCCATTTTACCCCCTCCTAAATGAAAATATGACAAAACTGTACATAACAACAATTACTGTACTTTTAAAGAGCTTTTCAACGATATGCATCATGAAGAGTATTCATTACTTTGAAATTTGTACCCCGTACCCCTGGGTACAAAAATGAAAATTTCGCAAAATCCTTTCTTAGTGGACGCCTATGATATGAACAGAGTATATCCTGAAAATTTCAAGTCTCTCGGTTAAGCAGATTTTGCTGTGCGTTGATTCTATGTCAGTCAGTCAGTCAGTCAATCAGGACATTGCCACTTATATTATAGATAATATTAAACAAAAAGCAAAAACATTGAAGTTGTCGTGTTTGAAAATAAAAAAAGGTTATAACCTAGAAAAAGGTTAAATGAAAAAGTTTATAAACAAGAAAAAGGTTATGAACAACAGTCCGTTGATAAGACATAGATTCAATCATGTCTCATTTCTATCTCTAATACAACCCAGATTATTATTATATTTTTACTAGGATTTCAGGGCTCCTCAACCTTTCTGACTTATTGATTTTTTGTTTTGTTTTTTTCAAAATATATTTGTGGTTCTTCAAAAGATTTAAACGTTAATAGAATTAAAATTACATTATAAAATATTGGGTATTGTATAGTGTTGATTTTATTATTCAAAGTTCATTCAGAATGAACCTAACTTTGACTACCTTAATAATTTATTTTATTTATTTCAAGAAGATAATATTGTTTTAATTTAGACTAAAATGTAACATAAAGTTACAAATAGCGCTTATAAAAGTTATAAAACTATATGTTTAATAATAATTTGTTAGATCTATGAAAAAGCTATTTAGATTCCATAACTAAACTTGTTGATTGTTTTATTTCACAGCAGAAATTATTTATGACTAAGCTATTAGGATTTATGTTGTTAAATTCGTATAAATAAAAACCCTAATGGTTTTCTATTAGATGTCGCTCTACGTTTTTGATTATAACGTGCCAAAATTCTTCAAGCTCAGTGTACCTTTTCAACAGATTTTTAAGATCAGAGGAACTCTCATATTCTGGAGTTTATTTTTTTGGTTAATCGTCGAATAAATGGTCTACATGTGATGAAGTTGTAATTTTAGTTACTGTATTTTATGTATAACGTATGATTTCATCACCTAATAGAAATTAAAAATGAATTCCTACATGTAGACTAGACATCACTAATAAGATAAATCATTTAATCAAACGAGATATGTTTATAAAGATTATGTCAAAGATATGTTTATAAAGCCGTTTATTTTACTAATTTTCATTTGATAATTCTGTATTTTAGACAGGGCCGTCCTAAGATATGTGGAGTCCGTGGGCTACTACTAATAATGCGCCCCTCTTCCTAAAAAAATACATACAATTGCTGGAGGGAGTGGGACATAGTTACCATTATAGACTAAACCATAAAAATATAATTTATACAGATAATTAAACAAAACCTGTATGAACAAGAACAAAATAAAAAGCAAAAGCAACTTATATATTTATTTTCCCAGTTTGTTCTTTTTCAAATTGATTATTAATATCAAATGTATTTAAATTATTAAATAAGTCTCTTACTACGAATAAAATAATTGATTCATTAAATTTGTTAACTCTTTTCAGTGCTGAAAATTATCTTTCGCCGCTGCAATTTGTAGAGGCAATACTTAAAAAAAATGCGCAGAGCTGTAGCAACATTATGAAATGTAGACTCAATTTTCAAGTCGATTATTGTCCTCAAACTAAATTCCGCAGTAGATATATTTTCTTTATTTTCCAATATATAAATATACGAGTTTAAAATTAAGGCATTCCTCAATAAAATTATTTTCTACGTCGTCCATAAAGGTTTCGCACAACTTTGCACCATACTTTCTAATTGTCTCTTCTTTTAAATTGACCCGAAACCCAAATATTGAGTAAGTTGAGAAGTCACACCTTCTCTTTTGTACTTCTGCTAGAAGTTTATCAATGATAGCATAATATGTGTTTATGCGGAATTCGGCATTGGCATTAAATTAACCTTCTTCCGATGAATTTTCGTCATACTGATTTTTCTTTTACATATTCGTTTGTACTCATCCCATCCGGACAATGTTATACCTTTGGATTTGTAAAGGTTAATGTGATTCTGTGTTTCGTTTGGACTGTACAAATTTGTCTAAAGAAGGGTAGAACCTAATAATGCTTTCAATTATTGTAGTATCAACTTTTTGAAGTGATAAATATATTAGTTTTATCTATGATTTCTAATATTTTGCTCCAAAATGCTACTATAATAGCTGTTTCCTGTGAGCAGTGAGTTAAACTCATTCAACAACCCCTCGGCTTCAACTTTTGAAAATTATCTTCAGATATTTTACTCAAAGCATCATTAAAATTTTTGTAACTGGACACCCAATATAACACTAATAAAAATTGCCGCCCCCAAAAGGCATGCGCCCCAGGACTATAGCCCATTTAGCCCTGTGGTTACCCTAACCCAGGGCTAAATGGGCTATAGTCCGTCCTGTCCCACCCTGGCCCTGGTCGTAGAAAAAAGTAAAAAGCAACCATGCACAAAATAATGCAGTTCAAAATAACAAATTTATTCGGGTTATATTCACTAACTTGAACCTTGAATTTAATTAAGTATTTACTTTAAAAAAAAAATAAAAAAAAATAATAATAATAATTAATATTATAGTATAAAAAGATCATTAAATCATTCAAAATAACACATCACTGATAATCAAAGTAATAATTTCTCGAAATACGTATAGTAAAATTCTAAATAAGCTAGATCCAATGATAAAAATAATGCGATAATATGGCCGCTACACAGAAATATAAAAAAGGATAGCCTGGGAACTGCTCACCTGGTCGGATATACGGAAGCACATTAATCTAAATCACTGAAATCGATCAGTGTCGGTAATGGGTTTCAAAACACAGTTCCCACCCTCAGTATTGTAATGATATTAATTTCCTTACTTCAGCTCACTGGGCTTTTACACCTATCAGAAAATTTCCAACTCCCATACCTTTAAAACCATTTATGATAGAAATTTTCAAAAAAAAAAAAAATCTCCCCCTTCTCTTTATCATCTTTCTCCTTTATACATTAATTAATAATCAATTAGATTTGAACACAGCAGTCTCGGATAGAGGAAAAGAGACCTCCACTACCCAATCATGATTAATGATATTTATTCATTCTTGAATTTAAATCCATTTATCATTCAAAGCCAAATGACATGGGGGTTGGGAGTTGGGAGAAGAGTATAGAGAGAGGAACGGCGTAGTTGTAAAACGAGGAAAATCAGCCGAGATTCCAAAAAAGTATTTTTATCTCTCGTTTTTGGAAATAAAGGGAAAGTAGAATTGTCTGGTAAAGATAATTCAGAATAAAGTGACGTTATGATCGTGCGTGAAAATAAAGTATCATTTTTAATTTGGCTTTATTGCAATGGGAAAAATATCCAATAAGTTTATAACTTTACTCTCAATAATAAATTTTAAAAATAAGTGTACAGAGTATAGATTATAACCCATCAGTTAGTAGACATACTTATTGAGCGTTTTGAATCTACTTTAAACGTCACAAACCCTTAAGTATGAAATCAAATTAAATCACTGACAAATCTTGTATAAAGAGAAGTATATCTTTTATAAAAATATAATATTATAACTAAACATGTAAAAAATCTCCCATCTTTAGCTCGGTGGGAATTTAAGGCTCTACAAAGTATAAAATATGTTCTGGTATTGTCAGAGAGGCTTATGGATCCAGGTAGTATCCTGATAAAGAATCATCATGAAGGAGATTCAGCTCAATAACGAAACTGCGTTTTCACAAAGAATGATTGTATTAAAACAATTGACCGGTTTTGGCTGTGCTATATGCAGTCTTCTTCAGATAATCTGATGGTTATAGAGTTACTTTAAAAGTTCAAAAGATAATTTTATAATTCAGTGTGATTATATCTTTGATTATTTAACTACGCCTTTTTTTATTTATTTTTTTTTAAATAAGTCACTATCACACATGGGAGAAAATCACAGTCGAATTCGTCGTACGGTATTGATTGAATTTTTCTTACGGGTATGATTCAATTTTAATAATTCATGGTTTCTGGAGTTATCCGTAAATATGAATTAAGTTTTTCTCAAACTATTTTCTAAAGATTTCCCGTTCGAAATCAAGATTGGAAGCCATAACAATTAATAGGTTTGAGGACAGCAAAGATAATAATAAAGAAAAAACTATGATAAAGCACGAATTGAAGGAATAAAGTTAAAACATAGTAAGGAAACAAATATATATGAAGAAGGTAAATCTGTAAAAGCAAGCGATGAAAGGATTAGGAAAGCGCCATTAGTAAGGGAAGAAGATTTAGCGCTGTGATTTATCTGGTTGTAAAATGTGAGTTACTCTGATGGAAAAGGAGTTAAGACTGTGTGAAGGAAGCTAACTTGTGCTTTGGGATAAGTCTATTTGAAGTAGAGTAACGAGGGATCAACAAGCTGTTGAGTTACACGAGCCTAGGGAGCTTTAGCAGTGTTGAGACCCGTCTCGCAGCCGATCATTTCAAATCAGTGTAACCCCGAGACAAGTTGAGAAATGCTAGAAAATCATCTCTTAAAGTTCAATTTTCACTAGCTTTATATTAATATTTATGGCATACGTAAGATTACACATATACCTAGTAGTTAGAACAGTAGCTTTGACTAAATGTACTGCTATTTTCTGAAGACAAGGGTTTGGAATTAAATAAATCCTTTTAAGTGAGCTAGGGGATGACAAACTAAAGTTATCTAAAATGAAGTGTGTAGGAGGAACACAACTGAATTATTTAAATTCGAGAATGTACCTAAAAAATTGAATGAAATAAAAGTCCAATTCATAAGTAAAATTCTTTAAAAAAATCTAATAAAATGTAAATTTAATTAGAATGATGATAGTAATAAAAAAACAATTTAAAACTAACTATGTTGCCTTATTAACAAATTAATAGATTTTTACCTACGTTATAATTTACTCTGTCGGAAACGACTGCGTAAGAAAAAGACGTATTTTAGAGGTAAATGAGAGGTTATGTGAAATATATTTATTTATTTTAGCCCCTAGGGAACTAACTATCAGTCAACATGGCATGCCCTAAGTTTCTTCTCGTGCAACCCCCTCCCCACACAGCTTAAGCTAGAAAGGTGAGCATTGTCGTTATAGCTCACGCGCAACCCTATGCCTTTTTATTCGAGTCAATTAAAAAAAAGATTCCTTGATAACAATGAGATAATCACAGTGTTTATTTAATCATATATTTGCTTAAATTATCGCCTCTATCTGACTTTATATGAATATAAATAAAAAAGTGATAAATTAGTCTATTCTTTGTTTAATAGTTATCATAAATTTGATTTATAACGAGTAATTATTTAAAAATGTAATTGAGTGCATAAATCACAAAATCAGGAACGACGAAAATAACACTTGTAATTACGCAAAGCAGATTATTTGAAGGAATTTGAATCTGTATCTGTCAGTAAAACCTCAAAACTTAATTTCTTAAGGTATTAATGGCAAAACTAATTATTTTGTAACCACGGAAGGCCTATGAACTACATTAGAATGCTTCTTTGAGCCATGCCTACAGAATAATAATAAAGATAAGAATGTGCATTAATATAAAAAAAAAAAAAAATTGCCATTGCGTGCCTCGTTAGAGGGGGTTTTATTTTACAAGCAATATTGGAAGCAAAATATATAAATATTTCATTTAAACTTCTTACCTTTTTAAAATATTACCTTTTTTTTAGACCAGGTGATGAATATCAATCAACTTATGGGAAAAGAATATGTAAAAACTGTTAGATGTGTAAGGGAGGATTCATTAATCTCCCCCTCCCCCTAAAAAAATAAACACTGGAAACAAGTGTAAAAAATTATTTACTGTAAACGGTTCCGACGATTTTTATTAAAAAATTCAAAATCTATAAATTCTAAAAAATTAAGAGTCGATTTAAAGGTCTTGTTGAGTGCATTAAAAGTAGTAGAATTGCTTTTTTCAATAGCAACCATATGTAAGTTTATGAAAGCTACTACAAAAATATAATGAAAAATGTATGAGTTGTACTTTAGTACGATTTGTCCGAAAAAGTAATCCTTATCATAGAAAGTAATCCTTGTCATAGAAAGTAATCCTTGTCATAGAAAGTAATCCTTATCATAGAAAGTAATCCTTGTCGTAGAAAGTAATCCTTATCATAAAAAGTAATCATAACATAGAACTAGTAATAAAATGATAAAATATATGAGTTATACTTTAGTACGATTTGTCCGATTAAACTCGTACTTATGTACCAGTTGCAAGATTTTTTCCGTGTGTAAGATCTCTTAACTATTTGAATAATAATTTATTTTTTCGAATTTTTCATTTTTGAATATTACTACTAATAGTTCAAACCTAGCAATTATGCCATATTATTCATTTATCAATTACTTTCCAGTATATAAACATTCAATGTTATTCATTTATCAATTAGGTACTTTCCAGTATATTAACATTAAATAGAAGTTAAAAAATGTAAAGCTTGTTTATTCTTAAAAACTTTTATTTGAGTTAACATATTTGTATTTCTTTTACACGGATTCTTCATTTAAATTTTGCAATAATTTTTAATATAGGTATATCATACACACATAAATATAAAATATTATGATATACCTTAGTATAGGTATTAGGCAAAAAAAAAAAAAAAAAAAAAAAAAAACTCTGGAAACACGTGTAAAATTTAATTCTCGTAAACGGTCATAATCTTTTATATTTATGATGTTTCATAATAATCATATTTAATAATATTTTTTATTTATGTGCGTATGTTTTTCATAATATTTTATATACATATGTTTTTTATATATATTTTGTATATGTTTTTCATATTATTTTATATTTATGTGCGTATGTTTTTAATTTATTTATTCATTCATCTTCACAAATATATAGATTTTTTTTGTATAAACATATTTCAAAAGTAAACATTAAATCTACATTTATGCCACTTTTTTAAAATCAAGTTTAAGTACCGGTGTGGAAATCCCACACATGACTTCCATGAAATGTTGCCGTGTCAATACGTGAGCAAGAGAGAACTCTGTATAAACTACATCGTACAACCAGCTAATATCGATTATAGTTTTGCAACAAAAATTATAATGATAATAAACACAATAAAAAATATATATTTAACATAAATAAAATGTTACCCTAATAAATGTCGGTAGTATGTAAAAAGGTTAGAGGATAAATGTGCGATCCGTTAAGATGTTTAGAGGTAAACTGAGGTAAAAGAAAGGAGGTTTGTTTACATCTAGAGTTCAAGGAGAGTTTATGCGAAAACAAAACAAATTGATTAATTTTTATCCTTTATAACAAAAAACTTTATTATTCAACGTTTGTTTATATTTTCTTTATACTTGTTATTAACNTTTTTTTTTTCGTGCTTACCGAAGGTATTATGGAAGCTATGTGATCTTTCTGATTTAATGTCTCCAATTTAAAAAAATCCAAGACAGAAATCCATGTCAGACATCAGAAAACATTTTTGGTTCCGTGTCTTTCTGTCAGTCTGTCGCTAAATTTTTGCGAACCATATCTTAAATACTCTTAAAAGGTGATTTTAATAGAATTTGTATGGTAGGTCATAATCAGCTCATTGTTAGTCCCAAATAAGTTTTAACCGTATGCCCTCATTTTTTCTCTTCTACATGAGCACTACCATACCTTTATTTACACCATCAAAACTACTTATCTGACTTCGGTTTTTCATTAGGTGGTAACAGTCAAAAGAAGTGTGTATTACAAACATTTGAGTTCAGTAAGATAATCAGTGATGACTTATCATTTCAATTTATCAGTAATACTGACATGTTGACTTCTATAGACGTTGACCTAAGTAGGTCTTATCCTAAGTATAATCCCTCATTACCTCGAGGGTTTTCCCCGAATGAAAACAGCTCTAATTCAAAACACACTGCTGTTAAACTCCAACCTAATGAAACAGAATTAGGCATCTAGCAATCCAAGAGAATCAAAAGTACAAATAATTCAATATTGGTTTTAGAAGCATTCTTCAAAAAAGTATCAAATGCTCCTTAGAACAAAAATAATTGGATTCATTATTTTAAAAAACGTATCAAGATAATAAAAAAAACCTATTCAGGTTCAATGAGGACCCTCAAATAATTTACCATATTTCCATCGTCCATTTAATTATTACAATAATAAAGCAATTATTATTTATATATTTCTGGATAATAATGTATGCAAGTAACAAAAAAAGCTGCAGAAATGAGGGCTTATATATTATGCAAGATAATATCGATCGATATGAAGACTTCATATTCCCCATTAAAGAATAAAAATTTCTAAGTTGTAAGAAGTGGCTTCGTGCTTCCGAATACAGATGAGGAACAATACTTGTGGGGGATGGAATCAGCCACTAATTAAAAATGACAGAAGCTAGGAGGGCATTCTCAAGAGCGACAAAGAACCAAAAAAAACTGTTACTTCTACAAATACTCCTTCTCATTCTAAGAGTGTATATATATATATATTAAATGAGTGTGTGATGCATGTATAATATATATACATGATCCTATATCATATAAACCTCATTTAGACTCTTTAACTCACCCGTCAGTAAGAATTAATTGATTCATTTAACAAGGCATAAAAAAAATTCTAATACAATTAGTACGAATGTAAAATAAGCGAATTCTTGTAAATGACAGTATGATTTAATAAAAATAAAATTCAAAATCAATATTACAACTTCTTTATCCTTCTTGCGAGTAGTTGTGGATACTTCTGAAAACCTTTTTCCTGTTCTCGATCTCTTCTTCTATTCACAAGTTGTCTTGTTCTATCGGAATTCATATTTTCTCTGTTACATACTCAGTTTTTAATATTTTGTTCGTTGAGATTTATTGCACACACTATTCCTTTTTTAAGTTCATACAAACTATCCTTTAATTTTTATTATTGCTTCTTCCTTTATTTACAAACTCATTTTTCAGAATTAACAGTGATTTCTTTTGCCAGTTCTTAATTCCAAGTTGACCCCAGTTTTTAAGGCCATGAGTTCACTATATTCAACAAACATAATAAGTAGTTCGGGGGCGGTATTAATATATTTCCCCACGATTACAATCTCATTCCGTGTGTTATCCCTGCCTAACCTGTGTCCATTTCAGCAATTCGGATAGTTATTATGAAAGGTATTTACAATGAATACACCTTTAGTTTATCGAACAGAGTCCGTGTCTTCTCATTGTTTGCTCTCTTTCTGTTTTTCCACTTTCTATTCCTGTCTCCACAAATCGGTGAGAGACTGCATTTGCCCATGTTAATTGATTGTTTGTACGTAATGAAAAACATTTCGACATTGTTTCAACCCTCAACCCTCGGTTGAGCTAGAGGTAGTTGCATGGCCTGATCTTACACCTTTTCCAGTTCCAGTCAATGGGCATCTCCCAAAACACATATACAGCAATTTATAGGCCAGCTTGTCATGTCAACTATCTGACCTATGTAATCAGGTCTAACCTGATTTTGTGAAACTTTTTTGATCGACACGTCTGGCATTATTAAAATCGTTGATGACACCACCTTTCTCATGTACTGCGAAGAAGAGGAGACTGCTTTCCACTCTAAGGCAGTATGTAATGGTTATGGAAGAATTCGATTTAGGACATTGCACATTAGGAATGGGCGAATTCAGGGAAGAAGAGCTCGTAGCATTAATGTGACAAGACATCCTGCTCTTTATAGTAATGTTATACATCTATAATAATAGTTAAAAGGAACTGCTGTCCTTGTCGGTTAGGTTGAGGTTGTAATGTAGTTTAGGGTGATATATGCGGATTAGGCATATATATATATGGAATATATATATATGGCATAGCGGATATATGGCATATATATATAATATATGGCATATATATATAGGAAGGCACGAAAGTCCACTTCCCTCTTTTCCACACATCCTATTAACTATGACACTCATCGTGATTTACTATATTCTTAATATTCAATATCTATTCTATTACGCTCTCTTCAATGAGAGAGGCGCACGATGCCAAGTAATAATCTAATGGCTCGGTACAGTAAAGATAATATGTCTCCTACCTCTTGTCTCGTGTCTTGTGTCCATAGCTTTTTGTTGTGATAGCCACATAAACCAAAAAAATAAACAGTAATTAACAGAAACGACTATAATAACAGCAAATAAGTCTCGCAATAAATATGAGATATTTGCAATGCAACAAGAACAAGCTACTGAAATATGAAACACCAAGCATAAAAATTAAACATTCAAAGAGATAATTAAATTTTCATAAAAAAATATACGTGTGTGTATGTTTTTTACGTTCAATTATTCTTATTAAAACCTTCTCATGTTTTTCTAACGTACTCTTAATATATTATAAAGAAATATAATATATTAATACAAGTGTATTATATATATATATGGAACTGCTGTCCTTGTCGGTTAGGTTGAGGTTGTAATGTAGTTTAGGGTGATATATGCGGATTAGGCATATATATATATAGGAAAGCACCAAAGTCCACTTCCCTCTTTTCCANGAAGTCTCGTAGATTTCACATTATAAGAGAGACCAGCCCAATTAAGAAATTTTCTTTGAAAATAAAAGCCATTGAGTACAGGGTAAAAAGGGACTTAATATAATTCTATATGAAACAACTAGAAGGGTAAAAGTAAAAAATAAAACATTCAAGTACACTTTTTTATAAAAACATAAGAGCTTAAAAGTAAATAAACAATCTGATTATGACAAGAAAGAAATGAGAAAGTCAAAGTTCTTAGATTAGAGCAAAAGTATATAAAGTATATATGTTTTGAAACAAAATAAAGGATTTTAAAAAAAGACGCATTAATGTAGATCTGATGTTTACATTTAAAATACGTTTACACAAAAAAAAGTTTTTTAAAAAAACGAATACTATTTATATGCTTTTTTCAGAAGATAAAAAAATATATAAATGAAAAATATACATACATAATAAATATAATATAAAAATGACATACTTAACATTATTTCAAAGTTTAAATTAAGAGTACGCACTTAAAAAACATAAAATATATTAATAAATTTATTCTCATAAAAGTTTGTGAGAAAAAAATTCAAATCTTTACATTTTTTTTTTCAACTTCCATTTAATATTTATATACTGGAGAGTTATTCATAAATAAAAGATTCTTTACAAATAAATTATTCCTTAAATAGTTATGGAGATATGGTCAAAGATTTATGTTAATATTTGCATCCCTAAACACTTAACAAAATTATTTATATTATATAACTTTGACGAAAATTTAGTACATATAAATTAATATACTAGGTTAAATATAACGGAATGTTCTCTCCTGCATTAAGTTTAAAAAGACATTCTACAAATTAAAGTGTAAAATACCAAGAATTATCATTTTTATGTAAATATATATACATTTTTATTTTACGTGCCGATCGAAAACTGTATTGCGTATTTACTTAATTATGTCTTCAATTAATTAATATAGGAATTAAATTATTTAATTTATTTTAACATGTTGTACTGGGTATTCATATTCAAATTTTTCATATCAAATTGAATAGACGCTTTTCAAACATTTAATTAGATGAGCCTAAATTACAATTATGTTCTCTTAAGGGGACATAAAAAAATGTAAGTTGAGTAACTGAAATATGATTTCTTTTGAAATAAACTTAATTACCCTGATGAAATTAAATTTAGATTTATATGGTTGGTTTGCTTTTATATTTCTGTATATTTCTAGGGCTTACTATAGTCCAGGAGATAGCGTGTAAAAAAAGTCTGTGTATCTAGCTAGAATTTTGTGAATTAAGTAAATCTTTTGGTGCATTTTAAGAATATGAGGTTTGCTAAGTTCGTCCGCGGGACATAGCTTTTCATAGGCTTATAGGCATTTGAAAAAAAAAAAAAAAAAAAAAAACCGTGTAGAGCGGTCATGTCTCGCCCTGTTTGGTGGACAATGTGATAATGAGTACTAACTTAGTTAGTGGACCAAAAATCAAGTTGATGGTAATTTGTCACATAATAGGTGTATGATACTGCTTGATATGGAAATAGGTTTTGTTTTGTCTCCATGCGTATGCACTGACAACAGAAAAATGACGATTTTTGGATGCAGTGGACCTGAAGACGTGTAGATCCATCAAATTCTCAAAATATATTTTTACGCTCTCACAATAATTTCTGATTTTATACACTACGTATATGGGAAAGTAAAAAGAGGTGATGCTATTATTTTAGAATGAAAACTATAAATTTATGAAAACAATACCAGTTTATAAAACCTGCATGAAATTAAAAATGTTATTATCATCTGATCACTAATCCCAAATTATAGTAGAATAATTTTTAGTTGTCAATAGTAAGGTTTGTACATCTGGTGGAGCGACATATAAACTTGTGATTATATGTACCTGATTAGGCCCTTCCACGTGATTCTGGGCCTGGGCCTTTGAATGAAGTTATTAAGTTCAAGCCTAAATTTGCGAGCGCACTTTCTCGCAGACGGAGTAATTAGATCAAAATATTAGAGCTTCGCTGTTTTTATTTATTTATTAATTTTCAATTGAGTAAATTATTAATTCAAGTAGTAAATTAAAAAACCTTAATTAATAAATAATCAACTTCCTAACCATAATTTATTTTAGTAAATAGTCACAGTAAAAAAATTAAAAAACGTAGCATAAAAAAAAGTAATTAGAAAACAGTTTAAAATACATGAAAGCTAAACATTAACACAAAATTAATGAAAGAAGCTTAAAAGTTGAAAAAGGCCTCTTAGAAATATAAAGCGCTCGATTATCCAGCATTAGTCTGATTTTACTTGAAGAAAATGAGGTTACTGTAATCTAAAGTAGGATCTCATTTACACAGAAAAGGCTGCTTTAATAGTAATTTAATCTGACTGTCAGTAGATTTTAGAAGTACTTGAATGAACAGTGTTGGTTTAATGTATAACAATTCATACAATCTTACGTAAAGATTAAAATTTTCCCGATAAGAACTTATAAATAGATAAAAGAATATAGATTCGACTGTTCACTGTCATTTTCTCATGTCTGAATAATTAGTATGGGAAGCTTCTAGGCTTCATAGGAAGGATTATATGCAACTAAAGGGATGTAGGAGTACTCCAAGGGAAAAGCTTAAATTCCATCCCTAGCATCAGCTTGAAGGGAAAAGACCTTTTTCCTAATGGTATTAACCGTAATGAGCAGTTTTAATTAGAAACGCACCGGGGCCCTTATTCCTCCCTTCTCAGTCTTTGTTGAAACTTTGATAAAACAGGTTTAATGCTTCTATACTGTTAGAAAATTTTACATTAAGGACTTCTTATTATGTATTTTATCTAAGCAGCATTTTTTTTATCTATTACAAACCCAGATCCTGTTTATTAATTTTTAAACTTTTCGTTTTTCACCTGTTTATGAACCCGAGAGAACGGCTTGGCAGTTTTTGTAGCAAGAGTTTTTTTTTTTTTATTACACGTAGTTTGGCTATAAGTAATTGTGATATTTTTAGATTTCTTTAATCCTTCTTCTATGTTCAAATTAGTTTTAAAAATTGTCAACAGACTAAAGCTGCAAGTCTTTTATTTTTGGTTCAAGAGTAACTCGCTATTTATAAAAATGCTCCATTTTTTTTTTCTAAAAGAAGCCGAAACAGACACGATAAAAGAAAATATCATCTTTATTATAAAAGAAATTAAAAGCTTGAGAGTATAATATTAAGGCAGTTTAGTCAGCAAACGTAGAAACAAACAGTGATGCAAGAGCTGTCATTTTGATGTAGTCATTTGTAAAATTGCTTAATTTTGTTTTCCATCTCTAGTACAAGATAAATGGTTGTGATAGTACGAACATTTCATTTTGTTTTTTTTGATGGATTTACAGGATTTGAGTCCAGAAAAATTATTTTTAAAAACTTGCCTGTCTGCGAATATATTTGGAGCTTATACTACTGAGTCACACTTTTTAAATAATGTTCTATTAAAAATGCATTAAGCTAGAGTATATAGAATTTAAAAATCATTATTTATATCCGAAAGTTTTTTCGAGTTTGCCGGACCGATTTCTTTTTCCGTCAATTGTTAAGCATTGGTTTGAAAGAACCAATGTCAGTGAAGTAGAATGACGTGTTTCAAGTGCAACACAGGCTCAGAATGTTTTATTGCTATCAAGGGTCCGAAAGCTTTAAATGATTTACGTTTTCTGAGCACGAAGCTGGGTGATGGGCTTGCCTGTATAGAGAGGAGCCTTTTGTCAGGGACGGGGGAGCTATTGTAAAGGGTCGTCCCTCGACTGCCACAGTTTGTACAGGTAGATCTATAGTAGATAGGTAAACAAAACCTCGGCCATAACCCATAGATTCTTCCCACCTTCCACAGGATTACATTTTATCTATATCCAATTATCTCGATTATGAAGTCTGAAAACAGTGAAACCCTTGGTTGGTTTGTTGTTCAACCCTTACATTTAGCTACTGAACAGAATCGTTTATCAATGATCTGCCATCAGAGAAAATTTTTCATTGTCCTTAGGAGAATATAAATCTGGCCTTTTTTGATTCCGTGATCGAGAGTTGTTCATATCTGACTAATAAATCTTTCTATTAATATATGTTCTCGGCATTATCATATCGCCTGATCACCATTAATTAATATGAATCCGAGATACACAACATAGATAAGGGTAGAAAGGAAATAGATGGTAGCTACGTTAATTATTAGGTTGAAGGTTTGTAACAATCTTACAAAAGTCAGTGAACATTAAATAATTAATCATTTCAACCTGTCTTATTCATCCTAGCAATTTAAATATTATTTATTTAGACAGTTTTGCAGTTGTAAAGTTCACTCAACTTTGCAACAGAGCTAAATTTTAAGAAATTTCTGGTAATAAAAAGGTGGATCTTTGCCAAATGCATAAGCGTGGTGGGCGAGTCAAATGTAAAATATGAAATTTATTTCCATTTAATTCCGCCTCTTCCAATTCGGTTAGCTAATCACCAAAAGTAATAAAGGTTTAAATTAAATATTTAGCTGAATAATTTTGTCTTTTTAAAAGTTACAAAATATACGGCTTCTAATTTAAAAAATCAACTATTAGTTTGTAGTAAATTAACAACTGTAGAAATGAGTGTGTGTATTTAAAAATTAGTAGCTTTTGTAGTATCGTTAATGGACTATTTCATATTTGTACTCAACTTTATTCTATAAAATACAATAGGCTTAGTCGATTTTTAAGCATCCGACGAAATATGTATACATATCCTATTATCAAAGGTATTCAATAGAGTCAATTTACACTATAGCACCTCAACTTTTAAACCTTATTTTCCCCAGACCAGCACGTAACCTTTGCGCCCCTTAGAACGTGGTCGATTAAATTAGACTCAAGAGAAAGGTCGCTTCTTGAATAGGTAATTCGAGGAACTGTGAGAAAAGGTTAAGTTTCTGACTCTTTTTTTTAAAATTTTGTCAGGATTAGAACCACAATGGTATAAAAGCTTAACGATTAGTTTTTTCACCCACCTGTTGTAGTTTACAGCGACATATTTCCTTCTTCCAATTTTTCTTGTTCCTGACAATTTTAAGCCAACCCGTGTCAGGTGGTAGGAAAAGGGGGAGCTAGGGGAGGTGTCCTGTCAAGCGTCAAACTCAGGCTCAGTGGGGGAGAGAAGCTTTTGGTTAGTTTTTTCAAGCTGTAGGTAGGATGGTTGCTGTCCCCCCGGGAATAGGAAGCGGGAGGACTTTGGGAGTTGACTGAGGAGGGCGTATAAATGACGCGTGAGAGAGGAAACAGGAGGTGGCTCAAAGCTCTGGATGCTACATTGTTTGATGGATGTAGAGGAACAGGAAAGAGTTTTCTGTACGGGCCATCATAACGGCACATCTTCTCGTCTTTTTATCTCCTGTCTCTCTTAAAAGCCATATTCCACTTCTCTTATATTTTTATCCCAAATTTTATGTGTACATAACGTTTTCCAACTAAATGTTTCATATACATATATATCGATAGAAAAGGCCTTAAACTATCAAAATTATGTGTTAAGCGAGCACTATTTAACTTATCTAATATCTACGTATTTAGTATAATTTTACTTGAGTAAAAAATGATCAAGGTTGTAAAACAAGGTGTAAAAACAACAGTAAGTTAAAATACACTAGCACATTACAATTTATAAAACGTACATGCATATTTACACATGGATTTTAGTAGAAGTTGAATGCATGTAATTCATTCTATATGTATTTATATCACAATGCAGTTCAAAATATTGGTTGAAACTAAATGAAAATAACTTATGGTATATTCTGAAAATATAATAGAGCTATTTACTTTTATACAATTTATATCAAAATCAAAGCCGTTAAGGGGATGCTCACGAGGGGGGCAGTTTTTGACCTGAGCTCCCCCACCCTAATCAGTCAGTAATGCATAAACTACGGGAGGGGTCACGTCGCTGCGTTTCTACACATATTTATAAAACATCGCGATCCTAGACCAAGTGAAGGGTTTAAGACTACAATGGAGGGGGAAGGGAAGGATGTTACTTGTCACTCTAGTGGAGACACCAGACACTATTTATACTGTCTACTT
>KZ652340.1:50516-62254 GCA_001010745.2 Gerris buenoi
TTTTACAGCCTAGGCAGTAAAATTTTTACTTTTATAATGTTGGCAATAACATTTTATACTATTATCTCTATCTTATAACATTTTATATTATAGTTTAATAAGCAGTATTTAATAAATAAACGTTTTAATTTTAAAATAATTTGTTTATATTTTGTAATTATGTTAAATACGTTCAATGAAGAGTAGATCTTTAATTAAAAGAATAGCGGAGTCACTGGCCACACTGCCGCGTCATGTAAACATCCAACATCTATTATTATTAAAGTCATTCTAGATTAGACAAGCTACTTTTCTTGATTTATCCTAGTTACTTCATTTCTTTTAAGCAATCGAAGATATTTTTAATTCTTTTAGTAATTTGTTAGTAAAAATATAAATAAATATATTATATTGCGTGCATTATTCATTCAGAAGTGATGTGTGCTATAAACGCGTGTTTTGTATTTTGTTGTTATAGATTCAGTTTGCTTTTTACTTATTGTTATTATTCCCAAGTTTCTTATTTGAACATTAATTTTAGTTAATACATTTATTATCTTTATTATTATGACATATAGTTATTAACGATGTTATATTAATAAAGATAATTACCATAGCCTGTCCTCGCCTTCGGCTCGGAGGCTAATCTAATCACTCGTCAGTAAAATTCCATTTTGCTGCCTAGTTACATAAATAACTATTTTCTCGAAAACGTAATCTTACCAAGTTGCTGTACTTGTTGTTGTTCCGAAGTTTAATTTGTTTAAGTAAGTTATTTAGTGAAGACAGGTGATTTCTTTCTTCACTTTGAGTAGTTCAAGGGTTATTTGTTTACAGAATTCAGAGAAGATTTATTCTGTTGGGGAAAATTAGGTCGAACTGATAAGTTATCTTGAGCTTGTTTTCTTGCCCAGGTCGCCCTCACAATGTTAATCTCACACTAATACTCGATAACTTATTGCTTTATAAAAACTTTTTTTTTTCGTGAAAACAACAAAGTTTTTATAAAATAAAGGTGGAAATATTTCACGAAATATCTATTCTGCTAAATCTTCTAAGTCCATGACCGAGTTTTTTAAGGAGATGCTTCAAAAATACTTGATTAAGTTGACTTAACTTCTTATATCCAGATTAAGTTTTTAACTTCTTATATCCAGATTAAGTTTTTAACTTCTTATATCCAGATGTAGTTTTCTCGTCATTCTTCATCAGTTTTTCCTCCTCTACCGGTTTTATTACCGTGAAAACCGACTGATATTATTTTCAATTAAAAAAAAAAGAAGTTTTTATCACAAGGTCTACGATGCGATAAATAATAGTTAAAACAAAATCCCGTCAAGTGCCAGGAAGCTACTAAAAGGATTTCCTCAGCCATAAAAATTCATAAAAATGCCATTTATTTATTTATTTATTTTACTAAAATATGTATAAAAAAATCCACTTTGGAGGTGCAAGGTGAGCATATATGTTACCATTTAGCATCTTAGTTATGATCGGATTTGTTTCTTTTGGGGGTAAAATGGCCGACATTTTTTTAATTATTTATGTTTGGGTTATCATTTCAATACCTTTAAATTAATACACAACTCATATCATTGGCCCACAGAGATGTATAGTTAAATAAAATTTTTTCTCATTTGTAGGACCATAAAAAGCCAGGATTATTAAAAGCATATTGAAAAAAGCAAGGATGGTTTAATATACTCATATATACTAGGGTGGGCCGAAAAAACTCATTTTTTTATTTCGAAGTTGTAATAGTGCGGAAAAGTTGCGAATTACATAGACTAAAAGAAGGAAAAAAAAATTATCAAAATCGGTTGACATCTTCCGTTCGCGCAAGGGCCCTAAAGTTTGACAAAATTTGGAAAAAACTTGATTTTTGCGATTTTTTTTTTAATTTTGGAAATTGATGTTTTCGTGATGTAATAGTTAATAACGTCATCTAATACAGCCTAAAAACATTGTGTTTTAATTTGGTTGAGATCAGTTGATATCTTCCGGTCGCGCATAAGCCCCAAAATTAGCCCAAAATTTTGAAAATTTCACATTTTTACGTGTTTTTTTATATCTTGAATAAAAAATTTTTTAAACGTAATAGTTACAGTATTTTTATTTTTGAACATAAGAACATTGCGTTTTGTGAATAAATGGAACACTTCCGGTCGAGCAATGACCCCAATTCTATAGAAATACAGTACCTGAAAAAGGATAGTTAGGCCTATGACATGATGGGTGATAACAGTAACAACGGGCATGGTAATTTTGCGATTTGCTCTATATATTTGAAAAGCTTAAATATTTAAGTAACAATATAGTTTTTAACAATAAACTAAAATAACTTAAAAAAAAGATAAAAACAGAGTTCTGACTGTCCATGTTAGTTGAACCATTGAACCTGTCCATTAGTACTGTTCTCTATTTTGTAGCCGAAGGTACTTTGATGACTGATTCGCTGGTGAAGTTAGGCATTGATGATCTGGACAGCAACATGGTGCTTATAAATCCATCTCGAGATTCATGACGAGTTTTACACAGCGTTCATAAGCCTGCGTGTGAACTGGGAATTGCTGGTAACCAGTCAGGGATTGTTCTTACTGTTTTCCTTGTTGCATCAGAATTCTTCGAACTTCGAGCTCTCTCATGTGTTTCTTTGCATCTTAAGTCATGGCTAACACTAAGTGTTTTGGGTGGGCGATAAAACCATTTGATCACAGGGACGATGACATCAGGCAAAGGTTTTGGCAAATAACTGGTAGATTGTATTGCTTGGCAAATAAGTTTCAGGCCGTCTGTGTTGATCAAACATGTGGTGAAATAGAAACCAGTAAGAACATTCACACCACCAAAAATCCACTCAAGAATACTAAGATATGACTAACTGGATAGACTGTGAATTATCTTCTCGTCCATAGTTGGCAGAAATCAGTGAATAGGAGCTAAAATCGCTAGTGACTCGCTCCCTGACTGGTTTAAAGCAATACTCAGTTCACACGCACGCTGTTGATCGCTGTGTAAAACTCGTCACGGAAGCCTCAAAAAAAAATTATTTTAGTTTATTGTTAAAAACTATATTGTTACTTAAATATTTAAGCTTTTCAAATATATAGAGCAAATCGCAAAATTACCATGCCCGTTGTTACTGTTATCACCCATCATGTCATAGGCCTAACTATCCTTTTTCAGGTACTGTATTTCTATAGAATTGGGGTCATTGCTCGACCGGAAGTGTTCCATTTATTCACAAAACGCAATGTTCTTATGTTCAAAAATAAAAATACTGTAACTATTACGTTTAAAAAATTTTTTATTCAAGATATAAAAAAACACGTAAAAATGTGAAATTTTCAAAATTTTGGGCTAATTTTGGGGCTTATGCGCGACCGGAAGATATCAACTGATCTCAACCAAATTAAAACACAATGTTTTTAGGCTGAATTAGATGACGTTATTAACTATTACATCACGAAAACATCAATTTCCAAAATTAAAAAAAAAATCGCAAAAATCAAGTTTTTTCCAAATTTTGTCAAACTTTAGGGCCCTTGCGCGAACGGAAGATGTCAACCGATTTTGATAATTTTTTTTTCCTTCTTTTAGTCTATGTAATTCGCATCTTTTCCGCACTATTGCAACTTCGAAATAAAAAAATGAGTTTTTTCGGCCCACCCTAATATATACGTAAAAAACACCGACAATAAACATGTTTACATTTTACTAGGTTTTTATTAGCTTGCTTTCTTGTTTGTTTCTTTGTCCAGTACAAATCTTGCAATCGATTTTTAACTAACTTCCGGAGTAGATAGACATTTGAATCTTTTAGAGTAACTCAGAACACAGACAATGCATTATTTTAATACTTTTAGCCATCTTTCAGCAGAATTTAATTAGTTTTCAGCACATTTTGGTGTATGGAAAGTTAGTTCGGAAAAAATGTATTTTATTTGTTTTGACATGTCCCATATTTACAATCTTTATTCTGTCGGGTTTCAAATTTAAGGTTTTTTATTAAGAGGTAAACATTGAATGACAGCCAAAAATAATAAGTAAACCAGGGGTACCAACTCCAGTATTCTAGAGGTGTAAAAGCACTAGCGCTCCACGGCAAGATGCTGGTTAAAATTGTAAACTACTTATGATCTTTTGACATTTATACTATATTGTAAATAAACAATTAAAAAAAAATAACTGCCTCGGTGGCCGAATAAGATGCACGATCGCCTAAAATAAGAAAGTTCCTGGGTTCGATTCCAGGAAAAAAATGACCAAATAGTTTATTAATTTATTTATTTGAATTAAAAAGCTCGAAATCTTTTAAATTGTGTAAAAGATTTAGTTACAATATTAACCGCATCTTCCCGTGGACCGCTAGTAGTCTAACACAGGTAGATAAAGAGGGGAGTTGGAAATCTTTCCGTTTAAGTATTCTATGATCGCTGAAGTAAATCAAGTAAACAAAGAAATAAATTAATTGACGTATGACAACCAGGTTTGTTCACACTTGTGTACTAGATATCGGTTTATTTCTTCTATATCTGTACTTCTTTACTTGTATTTATTTTTCTTCTCTTACCCTCCCCTACACGGGGCCATATCGATGGCCACGGTTTAGATTCGGTGTTGGTGAGATCCGTTGTTCAAAGATATGTCCTTTTATAGGTTTAACATTATTTGAAGATTTTTAAGCATATTTTAGTAAAAGTACAAACAAAGTATAAGTTATGCTAGATCATTTTAAAGGTGATGAAATGGGTCAGTTTTTAAGCACATCAGACTTAAATGATGACTATGGTAATAACAAAGTTATGGTGGTTTACAAAATCACTCAATTTTTTAAAACACTCAAATTTTTTATTTCAAATAAGTGTAAGTCTTTTAAAAATGTAATTCGTAGGTTATATTGTAAGTAATTTTGATGCAAATTTAATGCTCTTTCTGATGGTAAAACTACAACTCTATAACTTTTATTGTTTTTGAGTTATTACGCATTTTATTTGAGAAAAAAAAAACAATGTATCGAAAAAATCGATTTATCTCGAAAACTATTAAGATTTGCATAAGGCACAAATAATGCATATCACATTTTTTCTGTTCATCTAGGGCCATAGAATCAAGATTTTTTTTTATCCCATTAAAACTGGGTCACCCTGTATATTCATTTTTATTTTTTACTTCATTTTATTTCATTACTTATTTGTCAAATAATTATATCACCAGTTACCCAGTATATACACTATACACACATTCTTCGATTATAATGCATTACACAAACACACAATCACACACATTATTAAAATTATGCATTTATTTAAAAAGAAAATACATTAATAAAATGATTAAATGAGATAAAATCAAAATTGAGGAACGGAGAGAAGTATTTTGATGATAACAATTCATAATTTGTTGCAATACATCTATAGGTTTATGAAGATTTAATCTTAAGTTTCAGCAAGTCGCTTGCTCTGAGTGAATTGCTGATGAGTTAAGGAACTCGGCTGAATTGAGCCCGGTGTTTTATTTTATTCCGGTCCATATCTTATGCTGAATTCCAAATGCTGAATGCATAATAAATTGGACGGTATTTTGTCTTGGCGGGGTCTAACCTACCCCCACTCCCCTCCACCCCCAACTTCAACCCTGCCTTCAAACCAATAAGCCTGTCAAGGCCTAACCAATGTCAAGGGTTAACTATATTTCAGCCAATATATTTATTTCTATTCCTTTTTTAGGGTTTTGTGGGTAAAACCAAAAAAAGAAACCCTTATAGTTTCGTTCCTGTGTCTGTCTGTCTGTCACTCTGTACGGTTCCAATAACGTTTAAACCAAAAAGAGATAAAAACATGAAACTTACCAGTATTAAAGATCGTTTTGACGCGCACACAGGAAAAATATAGCGAACTCTAAATTATCAGCTGTTCAAATTTAAAATGGCGGATAATTCACGTCATGCGAAAAGATTTTTTTTTTTTTTAATGTTGAGAGGGGTATGAAATGAAAGGTATTGAAGGGTAGATTACAAATATATATAACACTTGTGGTTAGTGTAATTAATTAAAGGCAAAATCTTATTGCATTTAGATGAAACGTTTCGACTCACAGTAGAGTCATCTTCAGGCATTTATATTTCTAAAAATACTCAGCCAATTAATGTGGCACATAGCTTCCTCGCAAAGAAAAGACCAAATTAAGAAAAATATCTTGATAAAAATAATCAAAAAGTTGGAACGGCGCGGTACTGATCCAGTAAATATTTAATAAAGTTAGAGAAATTTAAACATTTGTCGGAGAAACAAAGCCTCCAACAAGCACTAAAAGTAAGCGCACCTATCGTTTATTTAATAAACAAATATAAAACTGCAACAACCAAATCGTAGAAACCGCTGTATATAAACAGTTTTTTTAAAAAATTATTTTACCTAAACTAAAAATAACACAAAATAGATATAATAACAAAAATTAATCTACTATGCAAGAGCTTTCCAACGATATACAATATACATAATATTATTAAATATTAACTTCAACATTTGTACCCCTGTACTCTGAGGTACCAAAATTATATTTTAAAAAAACAAACAATACAAAAGAGCATTCATTCATTTAACTAATACATATAAATAAAAACCCTAATATCAAAAAAGTATTTGAACCCTTAAACAAACTACAAAATTATAAATCGGTACAAAAGTACATGTACAACATTTTTAAAAAATCAACAAATAAAATAGCTTTAATGTACATATCAAGGCCTTTAAAATGATATACGACACAATATTAAAAACCAAAAAAAGTGGTCACGTGACACGGCGCACGGGAAAAAGTTTACTCTCATGTTCTCAGCAAGTAGGATGAACTAATGAAATAAAATATACTCAATTTAAAGAGCATTAGTGTGAGATTCAATCGCCGCAATCAGAAATAAAATCGGCCAACTATTATAGAATCTATGGCCATTCAAAGACAAAAATGGAAAAAAACAAAACCAAAAAATAACAAAATTATCACCATTTAAGGTACAACCGTTGATGATTCGACAAAAACTCATAGGACTAAAGTTGTAGATCTTTTAAAATCAGTTACCACTTGTGTTATCCATTTTCTAGTACGACTTACCGTTTGGCTGCAATAAGCCCTCAAACCAGCTTAAAAATCAAGTCGGCCATTTTTATTTTTTAAGGGTGGAAGGAGGGGGAAAAGTGAACTTTTTATAATTATTTTGGTTCACAATGTAGACGTTGCGCGTCGAATGGCGCAAACCGCAAGTCTCTAGCTCTTCTGGAAGTGGGTAAACATTAATGTCAGTCAGTGAGTCAGTGAGCCATGAGGCTTTGTAGTATAAGACATATTAATTTAGTACGATTTGAAGTGCGCAGGTGGTTGAAATTTGGCAGGTGCTATCTGCAAGCTACTCTCGACAAACCATGAAAATTTCATCAAAATCAGATGATTACTTTTAAAGATATAGCTGTAAATAAATGTATGTTTGTGTGCATGTAGAAGATGAACAAATAACCGCAGAAAGTTGAAATTTATATGGGACCAACAATGGGCTAATTATGACCTACTTACTAAATTTCATTAAAATCAGGTAAGTAGTTTTTAAGATGTGGTGGTTCGCAAAATTGAGCGACAGACCGACCGACAGACCGACAGACAGACACGGGACCAAAAATGTTCCCTGATGTCTGAAACGGATTTCTGTCTTGGAATTTTTGAAATCGGAGGTATAAAATATTTTCGTTCTTCAGAACGATCACATAGCTTCCGTTACCTTCGGTAAGCTCGGAAGCAACACAATTTTACATAAACTTTCATCTGAATGAAGTGAGGTTTTATCTTTAATTAATTTAACCTCACAGCCATCACGACGTCCTATCCTTTATATAATCGAGTAGAGTCCCGACGGCGACGGGCGACGGGCAACGACTCACCTCTAAATGATTTATAACGTTAAAAATTTATGTGCCATAAGCTGGGATTGAACCAGTGACCTCCAGCGTATGAAGCGGGAATGCTACCAATGAGCAACCAAACCAGATTAACATTTCGGCCTTAAACTTTCTATTTAAACATTATAATATCTATTTAAATTTTAATATTAAAAAATCATTTAAAAATCATATTTTATTCTGCCCGTTATCACGGGCATAACGGCTAGTCTTTTATATAATCGAGTAGTGTCCCGACGGCAACGGCGACGACTCACCTCTAAATAAAAATTGATGCGCCATAAGCTGGGATTGAACCAGTGACCTTCAGATTAAGAAGCATATGCTCTACCACTGAGCCACACCCATGCACTGAAGCTACGAGCATAAAACTTACTATTTAAACAATCAGCCCGTTGTCACGGGCATAACGGCTAGTACAATATAATTAACTTAAAGTATACACTAATGTAAAATTGCACCCAAAACAGCGTATTAGTGACCAACAAATATCGAAAAAATCGATGGTTTGCAATCGATTTTAAGGCATAACACAATTTACAGTCTGCACCAAACAGTCTGTGGTTAGGGGTGGGGCAGCGTTTATCCAGAGAGCCTCTGGAGACATTTATCTTTGTCTAGTTGGCCCGACATTTTGTCCGGGAAAATCTCAAGCTCTCATTGGCTTCCCGCCCCATTTGATAGTTTATCCCGCGCTGTCAACGCACTAACTCTACTTTGGAGTAGACTGTATACGTCTCTCTGGTTTACTAATCATGGCAGCTTTCAGCCTTCATAAGTAAAACAATAATGTTATATTTTAAAAAAAATAAATAAAAACACGCTTTTATAAAGAATGAATGAGAAAATAATTAATTACTTTTAAACAGCCACAGTACTACGAGCGATCACACTATATAGTATGTCACTAAAAATAAAAGCGTGGGGCGCTATTAACTTTTTTTTTAATAATTATGAATCCAAGAATCTAGACTTCATATTTTTGAGAAGTAAGACAAAGGATTTAAGGAGGAATTCGTTCGTTGGGGTTTTATAAACAAAGCGCCCCACGCTTTTATTTTTAGTGACAATACGCATATAGTGAGATCGCTCGTAGTACTGTGGCTGTTTAAAAGTACTTAATTATTTTCTAATTTCTAGAATATTCTTTATAAAAGCGTGTTTTTATTTTTATTTTATTTTTTTAAATATAATATTATTTTATACTTTTAGTCTTCGTCTTTGTCATCAGTTTTAACCTAATTTAGTTGAAATTAAGATAACTAAATTAAATCTATCAACATTTTTAATATAATAAAGTAAACACGTATTCATAATTTGTGAAAGCCATTTGGCAGGCCTTAACACTCCACGAGCTGTTTACCATGGTTTATTATTATTATTATTATTATTATTATATTTACAGTTTATAAAATAAATTAAACATTTAAATTTTATATTTTATTTAAAATTACCTTACCTTACCTATATTTTGTAAATATAAAAATTAAATATTTTATTCAAATAAAACCTCCCTTAGCTGTCACTGCGGTCGTGTTTGTTTACAATTGATTTTGAATTTGACCGCCAACATTTCTCAGAAATCTGGCGATTTTATCGACTAACACTAATAATTTAGTAAAACAAATTGCTGTATTATTGTATTGTCATCGAAAATACATAATCAGTGCAAGTTTCAGCTTTCTAGTCGGAAAGTCCGTCAAATTTACGTTCAAAGATTTGCCGTGGGCATACAGGTCAAGTTAATTAAAAGCGTCCAAAAAAGCTTTAAATCAAAAATTAGTTTTAGGTAAGTATATCTAATGTCAGGGTCTAATCGACGTTAGACTTATCACAATTTTCTTTTGAATAATGCACGTAGATGAAAATTTCGAGGCAAGTAATTGAGCAGAACGGCAAGGCTGCGTTTAATACAAATGCATTTAGTTCATTTGAATTTTCTAATCAATTAAACACACAATATAACATTAAACTCATGAACCAGCGACCGATATGAATTTAATCTCAAGATAAACCTTCGAATCAATCAATAAGCCGATTTGGAAAGATTTATTTATTATCATATGTCTGATGAATTTATCGACGAGCAATTTATATTCTTTAAGTTCTGACAATTTAAGTGAATCACGCTTATCTGGAATCTGGAGTTAATAATAGCAACAGCAACTAGTCTCATAGCAAGGATTCCAGTTACACTAAAAAATAAATCAATGTAATTGACATTATTAAATTGAATAATATTATATTTAATTTTTTTTTTCCCCCTAAGCAGCTTTTTAGAATTTTATTTTAAGATCTTTCTATAGCTTTGCTCTTTTATAATTGAATTAATTCGATCTTTAAATATAGATTACTTGGAATTTTCTTCATTTCCTAACTAGTAATCATAAAAGCACGTATCAGATTACTCCTGCTAAAGAGGGGACAACTTAGTAAGTCCAAAGACGTACTCGTGTACTAACTGTGTACTACTCGTGTACTAATAACTAAATTTAGTTAATCTTCATTTAAATAAGATTAGAATTAAATTACCTTACGGTTTTACATTATTTAAACGTTTTAAAATTGCATAATACCAAGATTATTTCCTGTGTAAATACGCGAAGATATTCTAACCACTCGCGCATGGATTTTAGAACCTAACTTTAGGTTCAGTTAGGTACCTAAACCTGAATAATTAAACCTTAAATAATTAATTTAAATTTAAATTAAATTTATGTTTACATGCAGAATATCTCTGTGCTTTCCTGCTCCATTTTTGATACAATATAAATTTTATAAATATTTGTCAAAAACAATATTACAGTTAAATTGAATTTATCAAATTGTTTTGAATAAATTTGAAAAAATTGACTCTTTTAAAACTTTTTTCCCCGAAATTTTATATAAAAATATGGTCGTTATTATAGCTTTGTTTTAATACAGTATATTCGCAGCAAGTAATTACGTTAAAATAAAACATAATTCAATTTTAAAGGAAGAGAGAATTTTCACTTTGTCAATTATGGAATTTAAATTTGTCTGCGTATATTGTTTCACGTGGGCGGGATTTTATTATATTAACTGGGGCATCTGAATTGATAATGAATTTTAATTTTATTTTGATAAGGTAAATTGTCGTCAAAATCATAATTTATATTAAACCAGTGCAGACAATTTTGAATATTCGACAAAAGAAAAATAATAGATAAACTTTGACATTTATTTTATTTTAAATTTCATACTATCAACCAATTAAAAATATATTATTTTCGAACAAAAAACGTAGAATATGATAAAAACTTGAAATTCGATTAATTTTATCGATATATGTTTCATTTATATACGATGTTTGTTTCCATACTTATAGTCCAGTAAAAATAGGATTTAACCTCTTAAAAAATACTGGTGAACATTTTTTTTTGCAAATACCTTTATTTTAGCACTAGGAATAACGTCCAGAAAGTCCATTTCAAAATGTTGTACGCTAAGCGAATTATTCAAGGTCAAAGGTCAAAAAAATCAGTTTTTAGCGAATATCTCGTTTTCTATTGGTTGTACGCTAATTTTAGTTATTAGAAAAATTGTTAATCAGAAAATTTCCAATAAAAATAGTCCTTTACCATTTTTTTTTTAGCTCAACTGTTTTTGAGTTACAAGGGCTCAAAATTAGGTAATCAAAAATAAAGTTGGATAAGGGGGCTAATGTACACTTTTATTAGGATTTTCTGACCTAATGCCACAATCTATTTATTTTTCCATAGATTTGTGACTCCCCCTTCCAAATTTTTCATTCCTCTATTTACCCCCAACTCCTAGACTCCCCCCCCC